>APFE031660121.1:4481-24374 GCA_000404065.3 Pinus taeda
ATATTCTATTTACATTATTTTATTATTGTCATGCTATCTAAGATGGAATTTTATTCCAAAAAAATATAAATAACATAATAAATGAAAAATAAATTTATAAAATATTGATAGTAACTCTAAAATTTTATATCTAAATAATATTTTATAACATAGAAAAACATTACCTTTCATCTCCAATAAAGAAGGTTTATGTAATCACTTTTATGTGTAAAATAATTTTCCATGTAGTAACTTCTAGACAAGCAAATTTCCAATGTAGTCAAAGACTCAATAAATTAAGAAAATGGAAATGATATATATTTATTATAAACATCTACCAGGCAAATTTCCATTCTCCTCAAAGACTCAGAAATGGAAATGATATACATTTATTATAAACATCTACCAGCACTCAAAACAACCACATAAATCATGAGACAATATGTTCATGAATTACAAGTATGAATACAAGTTTACCAATATTCTATAAACATTTGTCCAAAAAAATGCACCACTATTCATCATATAATTCCTAACTAATCTTATGCATTTATATAAAAAACCACCATAATTCATATCATGGTTAGTTTATAACTAAGCAAATTCCATAGGACAAAATGGATATATATACATTTACAAGAAACATTCCCCATTGGTTAAGAGAAACAATAAGTATACTTTCTACCTAAATTCAATTTTAATAAACAATATTTTACAATAAAAATAATACAATTATGTAAACTCCACTACTTCTATTACAATACACTACAAAAATTTTAAACCACCCTCTAAGACATTTTGTTTTGATTTCAGGGAAGGAAAATAATCTTTGAATATTGTAAACTACATGAACTAAAACTATTGACTAGTTGCTCCACCATCATCCTTGTACGGTTTCATCACTGCCTTTTTCATGATTGTTTTTTTTTAAGTCTACCCATTGTCAACCATAATTAGTCAATGCCTTAACACTAAGACTTCTAGACTATTATTAAAAGCCAAATTAATTCAATCATTGTGCCATACAATTAGGAATTGTAATTTATTTTAATAAGAGTCACAAGGATTACCTTCTTGATTGCTCCATATGGAGGCTGCAAAGGTATTATGTGAAGATTTATTATTTGGTTCTGCACAATATAAAGGAGTTGATTGAGTGTGGAAAACAAAACTAGAGGAATATAAAATTACAAAGTTGATCAAGATTATAAGAAGCATTAAAAATTGTTAGTTGATTATTATTTATTTAAATTATTTGTGTAATTTCAAATACTGTCAGATTCCTTACTTAACATGAATAGATGGAAAAGTAAAAAGGGATAGCTAATGCTACAAGAATGATCGACTAACACTTCTCTACATATGGTTTACTTTAATGAACCAAAACCATCTATGGATATAGCTTCATTACTTAAAGCATGAGTATAATCAAAGATCTCCCTCAATCCTATTTGTCTCCTTGCTTGAGATCAATAAAAGGACCACAATTTACCCTTGAGGTTTTAAATGTTTTCTCATATCCCATTAATAATTGAAATTAATTACAAAAAGTTTAATCTCTTTGTATTGGTGGATAACTCTAAAAATATATTAAGCATGTTAACATGTTTTTCTTTTAATTGTAACTAGATCGATGTTAGTTAGTAATTTACATGGCTAATTCTAACATAGGAATATGTCATTGTGTCTAAGAATAATCAATGGAAATCTATAACAATCTATTGTTCATTATAAAATAGGTGGATTGAGTAATGGGAGGAATTTCAAACAAACTTGTTTAAGTTTAATGATATACTTTCTTTATTCTATTGTAGCAGCAAAACATGGCATAAGGAAAATAATGACACGAGTACAAGGATTTTTTTTTTGAAATGTTAATTTCTATACAAAAACCAAAGATTTTCATATATGTCAAACTAATAATAATGGTGAAGGTGATAGAGGTGCTAAGATTCTGATTATTGAAACAAAGAACATTTTCCTATTATATAAAGAGTGTCAAGAAAAAAAGTAATATCAATATTGTATTTAAGCTCTGAATAAATTAGGATATATTTTCTTTTATGTGATGCAAAAGCATTTATTCACACAAATCTATCTCAAAAACAATTATTGATATATTTTTTTGTATGTAACATAAAATAATTTATTCACACAAATATATCTCAAAAACAATTGTTGATATTAGAATTAGAGGATATTTTATTTGTTTGGAATTATAGGAAGGGTGTGTTATTTGTAGTGGTTCAAGGGTATCACTTTACTTTTTGACAAAATATGACTAATATGAATTTTAATGATTTAAAATTTTTGGATCATTATTTTATAAATTTAAAGTTGAATTTGGTTTCAACAAAATAAACTGGAAAAAAAATTGTTAAAAAAACTAAAAAAATATTTAATGATAGTTAAAAAAAAAAAAAAAAAATTTAAGAGATTCACTCCAATTAATAGATGTTAGCTTGTTAAAAATATAGATACAACATGAAGAGATACTAATTATGTGTTTAATGAGAAAAATGTCATTTTGGCTAAAGTCTAAATCAAAATGAAAAAAAAAAATACTAATATCTAAGTAAAAAAAGCAAATAAAACAAAATGAGAACATAGACAAGGTCCATGGCAACCTTCGGTAAGTGCATGCAGGAACGTGTTTTGTTTCGTGGCGGTAAGGGGATCATCATCGCATGTCGCCATTGCTATCAACACGATTAGTAAATGCACTCACACCCTTCAAATTTATATTACCTTGCTCATTGCGTTCATAGTTCGGAACCTTAGCTGCAAGCTAATGGTAATAATCACTTTTCCATAAGAGGTTCTGTTGTATGATGGGAGTTTGGGTCTTGACCTAGTAGAGGAATCCGAGCAAGAGCGAGTAGGATGCATAGGTGTTAATTGTTGATGTCTATATATATGTGTCACGGTTTGCATATGATACTGTTTTGATTCAGCGTGCCTAATTTTTTTTTAAAGAAGATAGTTCAAGTCTAAATGATATGAAGACCTATGAGGTAAAAGCAAATTACACCTAAGCATGGGTAGTGGTACATAAGTTATTTTGTTTCATGCTGTTTGAGGAATAATAAACTACATAGACTTGTGAGTAGAGTATATGATTTCCTTTTGATATGCTCCCATAAAACAAAATGTCACTATTTCCACAAGGACATGGACATTGTTGTTTTGATTTGTGTACAACTTAGTTAACCAGTAAAATAAGAGTTGCAGATGTGGGGATAAACGAATTGCACCAAAGAGATTGTATAGTTACTTTGACTTGCTTTGTTTATATTAATCCTTGAAGTTGTATCTTCGCCTCATTGTACATGTATGTATGGTTTATTATATGCTTACCATGAGAAGTAAAGGTACCCATGATAAGATCATGTGAATTCATGTATTAACATCTCTCATAAATTTAAGATATCCTGAACGAGATATAGGGCTCGGATGGATAAGTAAAAGATAAATATCTACCATAATTATGATAGACTTTGTTTAAATAAGTATGATTATGGTATTCAAATTTTGAATAAAGAATTGATGGTGTGCTATGTTGGTAAGCATTTTATATTGCTATGAGTATTTGTCTATGATTATAGATTTAGAATGTTATAGTTGCTTTGATTCAAGAGTGATGATGATTAAGACATTGAGGAGTCTCTAATGAAGTCATATGCAGTGTGAACATAAATATTGTTGATGTTTCACTTAGGGTTGCTATCATATATACTCTTCAACAAATAGAATGTGATTATAGATGATGCACAGAGAGAGCATATTTGGTGTATGGTTACTAGGAGATCGCTCTGGTATGTTTGCATGCATAGAGCAGTGCTAAAGTGAAAACTAACATGTTTATTAATGTTAATAAGTTACTTTTATCATGTTCCCTCATAGATGAGGAGCTTAAAAAGTTTATTTATTTTCAAGAATTCAAAATTTATGCTTTGGTTAAAGGCTCTTATATCATGATTGAAAAGTGATGCTTTGAGTTATGCATAACATAACACTATAATTAAACCATTGGTAATCATGGTAAGGCATGATGAACATACTACTGCAATATTAACAAGTAATGCATATATGAGAAGGATATGATTATTTTAGATCGTACATTGGCAAGTGTGACTTGCATGTAGGACTCATTATGGGGATACAATGAGTTGCATGGATGTGTTTTCATATGTGAAGATATCACAAATTCTCACAACTAAATTATGATAAAATAACTAAATTATGATAAAATTAAAGAGAAAACTACCATGTGTGAGGTAGAATCTGTGGTCTATTTGACTCTAGCTAGATACCATATAGGTCAAATAAAAAACTATGTTTCTCTTCAAAATAATTAAATAAAATTCTTAAAAGAGTGTGTATATGTCTCTCTCTCTCTATATATATATATATATGTATCATGTTTACAGTATTGTTTGAACTGTTGTGCTTATTATATATGTAATTATGTCATAGCTTACATATGATACTATTTTGATTCAACATGCCTTATTTATTTTTTATTTTTTTAAGAAGATATTTCAAGTCTAAATGGTATGACGAAGTATGAGGTAAAACCAAACTACACCTAAGCATGGGTACTAGTACATAAGTTATTTTGTTTCATGCAAACACTATGAGGAATAATAAACTACATAGACTTGTGAGTAGAGTATATGATTTCCTTTTGATATGCTCCCATAAAACAAAATGTCAAGATTTCAGCAAGGACATGGACATTGTTGTTTTGATTTGTATGCAACTTAGTTAAGCAGTAAAATGAGAGTTGCATATGTGCTGGATAAATGAATTGCACCAAAGAGATTGTATAGTTACTTTGACTTGCTTGGTTTATATTAATCCTTGAAGTTGTATCTTCACCTCATTGTACATGTATGTATGGTTTATTGTATGCTTACCATGAGAAGTAAAGGTACCCATGATAAGATCATGTGAATTCATGCATTAACATCTCTCATAAATTTAAGATATCCTGAACGAGATATATGGGGGATTGATAAGTAAAAGATAAATATGTACCATAGTTATGATAGGCTTTGTTTAAATAAATATGATTATGGTATTCAAATATTGAATAAAGAATTGATGGTGTGTTATGTTGGTAAGCATTTTATATTGCTATGAGGATTTGTCTATGATTATTGATTTAGAATGTTATAGTTGCTTTGATTCAAGAGTGATGATGATTAAGACATTGAGGAGTCTCTAATGAAGTCATATGTAGTGTGAACATAAATATTGTTGATGTTTCACTTAGCACCTCTATCATATATACTCTTCAACAAAGAATGTGATTATAAATAATAATGACTAAATTATCATGGAGGAACACTTATTACAATTTGAATAATATCAAATCCCTAGGAAATTGGTGAGGGGTTGACAAATCTAAATTTTTAAATTTATTCAAAGCCAATGCAACCTAACAAACTTACAAATTTTTTTCTTTAAATTTAGTAAAAGTCAATGCAACCTAATAAACTCTTTAATACACTATAGTCTTTGATACACATTAAGACTAAGGATATACTAAGTATATTCCTTGAGAATCAATATAGGCAACACATCCTCATCCACCTTAGGTTGAAATAAGAACCTTCATCAATTTTAACTTCTTAAAGTAATTCCACTATATTCTATTTACATTATTTTATTATTGTCATGCTATCTAAGATGAAATTTTATTCCAAAAAAACTATAAAATAACATAAATATGGAGAAAATTAAATAATTTGCATTATTTAAATTACTAAATTATTAATTTTATAATAAGTATTTTAAATGAAAAATAAATTTATAAAATATTGATAGTAACATAGAAAAACATTACTTTTCATCTCCAACAAATAAGGTTTATGTAATCACTTTCATGTGCAAATAATTTTCCATGTACTAACTTCTAGACGCAAATTTCCAATGTAGTCAAAGACTCAATAAATTAAGATAATAGAAATGATATACATTTATTATAAGCATCTACAAAGCAAATTTCCAATACTCAATAAATTGCGAAATGGAAATGATATACATTTATTATAAACATCTACTAGCACTCAAAACGAAAGTAGAATTCATGAGACAATATGTTTATGACTTACAAGTATGAATTCAAGTTTACCAATAGTCTATAAACATTTGTTGAAAAAATGCATGCACCAAGATTCATCATATAATTCCTTACTAATCCTATACATTTATATAAGAAACCACCATAATTCATATGATGGTTAGTTTATAACTAAGCAAATTCCATAGGGCAAAATAGATATATATACATTTACAAAAAACATTCAGCATTGGTTAAGAGCCACAATAATTATACTTTCTATCTAAATTCAATTTTAATAAACAATACATTTTTTATACTCCACTACTTCTGTTACAATACACTACAAAAATTTTAAACCACCCTCCAAGACATTTTGATTTGACTTCAGGGAAGGAAAATAATCTTTGAATCTTGAAAACTGCATGAATTGAAACTATTGACTAGTTGCTCCAAGGTCATCCTTGTACTGCTTCATCACTGCTTTTTTGAAGTCTACACATTTTCAACCATAATTAGTGAATGCCTTAACACTAAGACTTCTAGACTATTATTAAAAGACAATTAATTCAATCATCATGCCATACAATTAGGAATTGCAATTTAGTTTAATAAGAGTCACAAGCATTACCTTCTTGATTGCTCCATATGGAGGCTGCAAAGGTATTAAGAGGAGATTCATTATTTGGTTCTGCACAATATAAAAGAGTTGATTGAGTGTGGAAAACAAAACCATAGGAATATAAAATTACAAAGTTGATCTAGATTAAGCTCATGTTTACCTCCCAAAAGGCTTTGAATAGATAGGAGGATAGTACGAACATCATATGCTGAGGACCATTTTTCCTATAATCAATTCTCATTACAAATCAATGTATAAAAGGTGACATATTACTTAGCATAGAATATTTAGGCTTGAAAGTTCTACGGAACTTTCTAAAAACTAGAAGGTAAGGGAAAAGACAATAAACAAATAAAACATACCTTAAGAATGTTCAAGCATATGTTTCCAAGCTTGTCAACATTAGGATGGAAGCAAGGTGTCTCAAATTTCACTACAGGAGGCTTGAAGGGATAATCCTTTGGAAAACTCATAGAAACCTTATATGTCAGACCCTCATAAACAGTGTCTTTTCCTCCATTTATGGTGCCAACACAAGAGAAAATGTCATTTGCCTCTGGAAAAGCTGAAATTCCAGGTGTACCACTCATCTGAAGATTAAATAAGAATTAGAAAATAAAAATTATGTTCTAGATAATAAAATAAAATCACCAAAATATAGCAAAATGGAATAAAAAAACAAGAAAATTACAATTTAACTATGAAACTATTATGCATTCTAGATAATCCACAGATTTAAAACAGTTTCCAATAGAATGTATTGTTAATAAATTCCTTCAATGAAAATAGTAGATCCAAAAAAAAACTAAAAATATATACTCTACATAGAAAGTGAATAAGACAAACAGCAAACAAAAAATATATATAGTGAGTATGGCAAACATGATATAAAAACACTGAGTAGGTCATAATCACAAACAGAAGGGTATGTTAAAAGAGTAGGAAAAGTACCATTAGTTGCATAAGCTCAGACTTTAATGTTAAAGAAAGTTTTTAGCGTACAAAATAGGTTAAACCAAAATATTCTAAATTGCATTAACTTTGTGCAACAAGTAATGCGTGTTAGGAAGAAAAAACAAAAAAATCCCAACCTTTTTTGGACATCCGTAGCTTTGGACATTATGGACAAAACTGAACTGCGCAGCGATCGAGAGATCGAATAGAACTGAACTGCGCAGCAATCGAGAGATAAATAGGTGAATATGTGAGGCTTTTTTATATGTATATGAGGAATAGGGTTTGAAGGCCGCAATGTGGGCGTTTGAATTCAAAATCGGCTGCAAAATTCAAGCAAACCCACATCAAAATTTTCACCAACTTGTTGCGCGTGATTATTTGCAACGATAATTGGATAACTTAACGATAATGGACCTGTCATGATACCAACCATCAATATTAATCGAAATTAATATATGAATCCAATATAAACCATCTATATAAGGATAAATTTATTTTAGTTTTTAAAATTTAGTTAATTTTGCATGATTTTTGAGTAAATTTTGCTTATAATTTTTCAAGATTTTTGTGTAATATATGAATCCAATATAAACTCTATATATAAGGATTAATTTAATTTATTTTTTTAAAGTTTAGGTAATTTTTCAAGATTGTTGAGTAAATTTGAGTTGTGTAACTTATATAATTGGAATTATTAATTTGAGTAATGTGATATGTATATTATAAATGTTTCAAGGGCATTTAAACAATCTATTTATGCATTTAAAAATACATTTTAAATAACAAACAATTTAGATGTCATTAAAAATTCTATCATTGTCATCAAAATCAAAATATTCAATAGCTAAATTGTACCTATAAAAAAAACCTTTATAATGTGGAAAACATTATAAGGAAAAATGCCAACAAAATAAATTAATGAATATTTTTTTTATTTTATGAAAGCTTTTTTATTAAGTGATATTAATTTTTCAAAATGAACTAAGATGATTTGAAAATATATATTATGTTTTTAATTTAGTGATATTGATGTTTCAACTTTAATAATCAAGGGTGAGAGAGGTGGTGGGGGTAGCATTGGAGGAAACAAAAACAATGGTGGTGGTGTGGTGGTGACGATTATGACAATGAAAACAATGATGAAAATGATGATGTTGCTACTAATGATGATGATGATGGCAATGAAAATAATGACGAGGAGGGGCAAGATGATGACAAAAATGATAATGATGATGAGGAGGAGGAATGATGACAATGATGATGATGATGACAATGAAGATAACAAAGGAGATCACGACGATGGTGGACGTGATGATGACGACCACAACGACGAAAATAATGATGAGAATGACGGGGAGGATGATGATGAAAATGATTGTAATGCCCACTCCTTGATCTTATATGTGACGCTTAGATATTAGCCTTGCTTTTGAAAGATTGATTGATATGTTAATTTATTATTAGTGTTAATAGTACATGTATGACGCATGTCCATACTACTAGCTACATACCCACACATTGCATAAATACGCAACTATTTCTATGGTATATGATTCGAACCTAATCGTAAATAGAGCTTATATTAAATTAATATTTATTCTTTAAGCTTTATTAATGATTAACCTATGTAGTTCTATGAATAGTCTTTAAGATTGATTAATGATAAATTGACGTTTTATACTTTTAAGAGTAACCTTATCATTAATTTAATATTAAATTAAATTGGGCCCTCACATAACTTATTGATTTCGACTAGATCATTGATATTTCTTGGCTATTTTAATGTGTATTAATTATTATTATTTAGGATTTGTTGTCTTGTCTTATCCTATAAGGGGGGCACGCCAGACCCTAGCATTAATAGGGTTAAGTGGACCTTTAAGGTGACAAATTTTTCAGTTGGGGAGGTTTCTATAACTTGGTAGGTAAGCCATTAATGGGGGAGAATATTTTAGATATTGGTAAAGGATAGATGAATAGGAGGCGGAGAATGGTGGAGGGATTTCAACTTTGGATTTTGGATTTTGGAGTTAGGGGGATAGGGAAAGGATTTGGGTTCTTGTAAGAGTTTTTGTGCTAAGGAGTTGTTACAATTTGTGGAGATTGAGGAAGGTGTCAAACACTAGGTGGTTGACACACACTACAAGATGCGGTTTTGGGGTTTCAACACAAAAGTCTAGGGAACTTACAGAGGTTCCATAGGGCTAAGAAGTCACATAAGATGTTCCTAATTTGGCTAGGTAAAAAAATTACGTAGGTGGTTCAAGAGAATTTTAGGAGGAGGACACCTTCATAGTCTAGTTTCACATGTCAACATGGTTCAATGTTGAAGGTATTTTCTAAGTTCATTCTCATGATTTGAACGAAGCTTATGTTGTTATTTAATTTGTGCCTCTAATATGCTTAATTCATTATTTTATGGTGTCAAACAAAAACAAAAAAATACATGCATGGAAATGGTAAACGAAAAGGATAAACTAAATGTGTTTTTTGTTTAAATTCTAGGGCATCCTCTAAGCTAATAATTACATATTATGATATTTATTAATCTTTCTCTTGTGATATTTTCTATCATAAATCAATTACACAGAGGAGCTCAACAACAAAACAAAAATTCCAGAAGGATCAGAAAGAGACAACCAAACAAGAGTTTACCATTGGAAAACCCACATGGGGGGAAACCCAAAAACCTTTCCTTATAGAATCAAGTCAAAACAAGAGACATAAAAGTCATAGAAAAACTAATCATCAAGATGACTAGACCAATAGTCCACCAAGAGGCGAGGTAAAACAACCAAAACAATAGTAGGAAAGCTTGTTCAAAGGCTTAGTTGAAGTCTCTTTCTTCCACTTAAATTTTTTGACTTCTCCATAGAAATGCATCATAGAAAATTCATCCCAAGTTTGGTCACACATGGGAGTGGAAAAATATTCTTCTATGTTCGGCCTTCATCTTCTTGAATTCTTCATTTTAAGGGAGAAGAACATGCTTGATATGGTGAGATGTCAATTACACCATGAGGGAGATCAAGTGACCTTATATATATAATTTCTTTAGGGGTGGAATAGGTTCCTCTTTACGGTTGAGTCGAATTGATAGGGAGGAGGGCTAACTTGGTCTTCTTGTGGATCCATAAACCAAATTTTAAAATTAAAATTTTCCTTTTGAGAAGGTCATGAAGAACACACCTTCTAATATTTCTTTTGACAAATTCATAAATAATAAAAAGAAAATTACAGTATGAAGAACATGCTTTACATAGAAATATATTTATATGAGTACATAAATGATAATAATGATTATGAATACTAACCATAGCTATAAAATTCAACATTTTCTTCAAGGATATACATTTTTATATATTTTATCCAATATAAATTTGGTTATTGGGATCCAAAATTCTAAGCCCATCGTTGGAGGCCTCGCCCATGGTAGAGAGCCAAAATCCGAAATTTCGTCTGTAAAACTCACCAAAACAAATCCTTAACTGCCCTTAATCCACTTGTAATATTTCTTAGCTAAAATAAGGGAAGAAACAAAATTTGAGTTAAATGGTCATCATATATAGAAAAACAATTGTAACAAATATGACAATTATCGATACTTATTTATATGTCAATCTTCAATATGGATGGTTACAAATCTATTCTCAAAGATAATCGTGCATCATCAATTATCTCAAGGAATAAGTGCTCAAAGCATACTAACATGGAATAATTGGCCCGTGAGAAAATTACAAAGATCTAATATGAATGTGGTTGACTAAAAAACATAAGCAATGTTTTTTACAAAGATGAAATTCTTAATTCAAATATTGAAGGATATTTTCTCCTCTAAAAGGTTCCACCATTGTTGAGAATGAGATCATTTCATTTCAGAAATTGAGCACTTAGTGTCATTCTAGGGTAATAGACAACTATGTTTCTAGAAATGTAAAATGAGAAACAAGGGAAAGGGTAAGAGAAACAAGTGTGGAGTCATTTGTACTCTCGAGGCCAAAATTTAGTCATTTATGAGATTGTTAGAGTTTCCCATTTGGCTAAAATCCAATGTAGAGATTGGAAGTGTAAATATTTGGAGATGTTTGCAAATGTATTACAGAAATATCAGCTTGAAATAAATTTGTGAGATTATGATATGTATTATTTAGAAGTCAAAAAGATTGAACGGTTGACTCTTAGATCATTACTATAAGTTGTGTTGCTATAAGTTATCATTTAGGCCTATGTTCACTAATTCTACAAGCCCTAGCTGAAAATAAACAATGTGCTTGTTAGTGTGAGGCTTCAAATCCATAGAGCAAGGGAAATTAATCCATGAAACACTAGGGGATTTTATATGAAGTGGAGAATACAAGATCATATGCATCGTGGAGTGAGGGTTTGTAGACTTGCCACTATTTTCTATGTTGTAAATGTAGTCACCTATCAAAGATTGTAGCGGAAAATCAAAGGAAGGGTTGTTTACGAAAGGGGATATCAATGTTAGTCATAGACACAAGGGTTTATAGGAAGAACAAAAAATCTTTAAATTACCATTGCTTGGATTAGTACAAGGTTTCATTCCAGTATTAGCTTTATCCTTCACCTTTTTCTATGAATTTTTCTGAACATGGTATTGTAGGGTTTGGAAAAAAATGGATTTTTGTTATATATTGTTCTATTTTGGAATTGGAGAAATAAAATTCATTGGAAATGTTTTGAGTAAGAACTATACCATAGGAGTTATATATAAAGTTTTATTATTCTATGGAGTTAGTATGGAAGTATATTGGATTAGCTTTAGCAAACGAGATTGACATAAGATAATAACCTTGATAACCAATCATTTTTTTTCTATTGGATCATGTTTTGGGCATGTGATGTGGATAATGTTGTTGTACAACATTCAAATACTTCTTGTACTTGAATTTAAATGTTGTTCTATGGAAAGAGGTGCATGATCCGTTGCACTTGATACCTTAGATTTTTTTGGTCCGAGTTGTAAGTCCTAGCATTAGGAAGGTTTGATTCCCCATGTTTGTCATAAGCCTTGCTATTCAAGCATAATTTAATGTGTGGTAGCGAATGGAATAATATCTTTCATGCATAGGGAGGATGTAGGATGAAGTTGTGAAATGGACCATTTGAATAGGTACGAGGGTGGAAAGTATACTCATATGCCAGCTTAATATTTTTGGAGATGTTGAATCTTTGATTAAGAGGGGAATGTATGAGGTAATCTAAAAATGTGAGATAGTTGGTACCAATTTGTTGTTGAAAAATGTGTAACTAGGTTTGGTCTTCATAAGTATAAAATGTATTTTATTATTATTGTAAATTATGAAATGAGCGAAAATTATTATTATTTTGGAGCATGTGTATCATACTAAATGTCTTTTATTTTATGTGTGAAGCACCCAATGATTGCTTCTAGGGATTTTCCTATGTCAAGAATTCAAAATTGTCAATCTCATAAATTGAAGTCCCAAATAGGCACATTGTAACTTGCAAAGAAAATAGTTTTTTCTTTAAAATTGTCAAAATATCCTCGAAGACCAAGTTGGCCTAGAAGTTGTCAACTTGGCCTAAAGAAAAAGCCATGTCCACCCTTCAAAACCCTATAAATAGAAGAGGACTTGTCCTCCTCGAAGCACACTCACTCACAACTCATTCTAGCAAAGGAAGAGGAAGGAAGAAGGAATGAAGAAGAAGGAATATGAAGGAGATTTGTGTTTTGGTTATCTTCCTCTCACAAGTGCTAAAGATGACTAGGGTTTCTGCATCATACCTAGGGAATCCATCTACAAGATCATTCTTAGAGAAAAGGAGGAAAAGAGGTCAAGTGAAGGTCACCAAGGTTCACTCTCAAGCTCCAAAAGTTAGGGAAACGCAAGCTAAGGTCAGGGGTGGGCTATAAAATAAGATCAAAATTCCAAGGTGTGGCAACAATAGTTGCAGGGAGGTTGAAATTTTAGATCTATGGTATGAGGCCAAAAAACTTGCAGCAGGAAGTCTAAAAGGTGCTACTCAAAGAGATTTGACTATGTTTGACTAGATCGAATTTGGAACATCATCCAATGAGGTTAGTCTTGGTATTGGAGGGTAATCGTCTTAGAATTAAGTTCATGGAATTCACCAATTGAAGAATCTATAAGGAAGAGAAGAAATTTAAGGGTTTTCATCTCAAGAGGAGAGGTTTTGGCCATAACTTGCAACCTATATATTGTGTCATTGTTTTTCTTGTGTTTTGTTAATTGTTTGATGCTTCACACATATAAAAATAAGGAAAAAATATAATAAGTAAAAATGAATCACAAGAAGTTATCAAGTAAAGAGAATTAATCTTAATGATTTCCATATTGAATTCTCAACATGGTATCAGAGCTAAGGTTGGATAAGGGCATGATGAAGATATCCACTACATTGAAGAAGTTCATTAAGAAGTGTTGAAAGGCAGAAAGATGTCTTAAGAAATGAATCAAGGAAGCATGGAGCCTCTTATTCTCTACAAAGAAGGAAGTAATCAAGGAAAAGGATAAAGGTCTCTTCTCGACACTCACTAACACATTCCAAGATGAGAGAATTTGGGAAATTGATAGTGATGCAACTAGGCACATGACAAGTCATCACAAACAATTGAAGGCTTTGTCAAAGGTAAAATATTCTGATTTACTGGAACTTGGATATAACAAAATCTATCCCGTGAGAGGTATTGGATCAACCTCTATAGAGATGTAAAATGGAAGTAATGTTCACCTCAACAACATCCTATTTGTTCCAGGTTTGTATAAGAACTTACTTTCCATTTCAAGCCTAGAAGATAAGGGTGATAAAGTAGATTTCATTGATCAAAAAGTTGTAGCATGGAGTAAAAACTCAAGAATTTAGAATTCTAGAGTAATTGGCATTCGAGAAGGAAGACTTTACAAGTTGATATATCCTCTAGTACAAGATTTGATTCACATTGAAATTAGCCCATGTGAACTATGGAATTGAATATTTGGTCATCTACATTTCAAAATCCTTCCAACTCTAAGTTCCATATTATAGGGAATACATGAACTCAAAGAACATCATGAAGGAGTATGTAAGGGATGTGTATTAGGTAAGAATACTAAGAGACCATTTGGAAGCAGTGCTTCAAGGTCAAAAGAAATATTGGATCTCATTCACTCTAATGGATGTGACCCTATGACTCCTAAATCACTTGAAGGTCATCTATGTTATGTCACATTTATAGATGATCATTCAAGAAAGACATAGGTTTACTTAATGGAAACCAAGGACAAAGTAATCACAAAATTTCAAGACTTCAAAGCTAAAGTGGAGAACCTTACAGAAAGAAGGATCAAGATACTGAGATCTGATAATGGAGGAGAGTATACATCCAAGGAGATTATAGCATTTTATAAGGAGTTTGGGATTGAGTTAGAGTTGATAGTCCCATATAATCCTCAACAAAGTGGAGTTGTAGAATGAAATAAATGATCCATTGAAGAAAGTGTAAAGGCAATGTTAAATGATCAATATCTACCAAAATTCTGTGGGGGGAAGCCACAAAGACAATAATATATATTCAAAATTGAATTCCCCACAAATCCCTCGACAACCAAGACTCTCGAACAGGTATTCACTAGGAAGAAACCTACTGTAGATCATATTTGAATGTTTTGGTGTCCTATATATATTTATATACCAAAGGGAAAAAGGAAGAAGATGGATCCATCAGGTTACAAAATTTGAAGACTTCAAAGCTAAAGTGGAGAACCTTGCAGAAAGAAGGATCAAGATACTGAGATCTCATAATGGAGGAGAGTATACATCAATGAGTCTTGAGGATCTTACATATCCTTATCCACAAGATATTACCTTTTTATATATGATGAGCCTTTTCCTGGATGACTTCTTCATTTTGTATTCCAATGAGGTTCTCAAGATTTATATCGTTCATGGTTGACTATTAGACATCCTTCATGTTTCCTATCGTGATGTCACAAGCCCTTATGTTATGAACCAGCTCAAGACAAGATAGAAAAGATAGATCAACGCCTTAGAATTCAGCCTCTTCGAGCTGGCAGCCTTATTAACATTACATAAATGAACAATTCTTGGATGATACAAATGACAAAACCTCCTTTCTATATATAGGAGTCTAAGGAGTCACAATATAATCAGAGCCTACATAACAATAATAATGTAAGGGCACAATAATAACAATATTGGGCTTCTATGGGGCACAATAGTAACAATATGGGCACAATAGGGGCACAACGATATTAATAAGCGGTACAACTACAATAGTAATGGGGTAATCACTAGTATTATGGGGACCCAATAGTTTTCTGCTAATATAATTATATTAAGGTGGTTGATCCTGTCAGGCTTAAGTCGTCCCATAAATATATTGGTCATGCTTTAAAAATTTATTGAATTAACCTTTAGTATGGAATGCATGCAAGGTTTACATGCTTAACTGTTGCTTATAATTTGTTTGATGACCATGTTATAACGACTCGCTATGCAATTCCCCTTGGTATTCCACTAATTAAGTGATAATGTAAGAGCCTCCTCTGAACTTTCCCGAAGTTCCAGTTGTCACTCAATTATGAGGACTCGTGGCCGGTTTGGCGCATGCAAGGTGTCATGGGCATGACCGTTGATGTTTAGGGTTTACAATCGAATGGTGTAGATGTAGACAGGACAGTTAAGGATAACTAACCTTCCTTTCCACCCCATAGTCAGCTCATTTTCACACTACTCTGTTGGGTAGAGCTCCACTGTCAGTGTTGCAACTGCAATTAAAAGTTAGCTTTGGAGTTATGGTTTCCACTGTTACGCCAACAGAGGACGAGTGCATCGTGTTCTACTAAAATTTTATTTGTGCCATTTCCATATTTATTTCGATATACATGCTATTGTAACTCTATTTTCCTTTTTCTCCTTTGGGTTTTAAGCTCTCAGTTGTATCTTATAGCTCATTTGGGATTTCTTATTGTTGGGCACAAAATTAGTTCCTTTGCACTCCATTTTTGCAAGGTAATCAAGGGTGATTCTTGGTTCATTTTAAGGAACCCTATTCTTAATTATCGCATGTTTTTTGGTTAATGTAAATAGCTCTGTTCAGATCATTGTCCACCGACTGCCAGGAAACCCTAAAGTAATTTATTTCCTTATATTTCTTTACGTATTTCAAATTTTCTACAAAGTATAAGTATGACTAACTTAGTCTTTTGTTCTTTTCTATTCTTCTTTGGCCACAGATTAGGAATTGAAAATATTCCATTTATTTAAATGAAGTTGTTCCTTTCAATTCAGAATTTACTCAATTCAACAGGTTTTTTTATACCACTACTTTATTTATTTCGGGTTTCAAGTCAATCTATCAGGTCAGAGTTATGGCATACAGAAATCAAGCTTTTGTTTTAACCCTATTAATTAGTTTTCAAACCCGTAATCTGGGTGTTGGGTAATATTGTCTGTGGTTTCCTAGCATAAACCATTAGGGTTTTCCCCCTTAACTCCCTGGCACACGGGGTTTACCTTGCAACATGTAAATAATAATTCCTGCAACTTATATAATTTAACAAGGGTTGCGTACTTGTCAACTATACTGGGTTAATATTGCGAGACTTATTATCAATACTATGAATTCTAAGTTTTGTTTAGTGTACCCTTAGGATTTGTAATCTGATTGAATATTATTATTATTTTATAGGCGTAGATATCATTATAATTTGTTTTTTATGTACTTGCAGGTTGTGGAAATGAGCTTTCTAAGCCAAGTTTGCTAGCAAAAATACTTTTCTCATATTCGTAAAACATCCATGACCCCATCTTGAATTTGTTCTACTATTTTGCTCAACAAGCCCTGGTGTATTTTTATATCCAATTATTGTATATCTCAACTGACAATTTATATGGTAGAAAGAAACATAGAGTTATATAGTTATATGTTCCTTAGGCTGACAATAATTCTGAAAGTATCCCTATAACCCAAGACTTGCAATAGACCTGTGTAGGTCGTTCAAATTCCCAAAGATTACTATTTGAAATTTTGTAGGTTTCAATATAAATTTTAAATGTAGTTTGTTTGTAGTTCTTGGTTACATCTTAATGGAAAATGTTTATAAAACTTCTCTATATCTTACCGGTCACAGTGACTTTGTTTACATAATATCTATATCTTACCGGTCACGGTGACTTTGTTTACATAATATCTATATCTTACCGGTCACAGTGACTTTGTTTCCATAATATCAATTTATGGAAAGAAATAATTTTACCGAAAGAAGTAAAATGGTAATAATGTTAGAGAATGAGAATGAGAAAGGGAAAACATCTCCAACAATACCTCAACCTCATTTTTCACAGCAAATAAATGAAGAAGGTGTGCAATCTCTGTGCAAGAAGGTACAATGATTGCGTTTGGAAAATCAGCCAAAAGTGGAAAGCATAATGAAAAGGTACAACGATTGCGTTTGGAAAATCAGCCAAAACCGGAAAGCATAATGAAAGAACCAGGAGTATGGCACCTCAATACCTCAATCTCATTTTTCACAGCAAATAAATGAAGAAGGTGTGCAATCTTTGTGCAAGAAGGTACAACGATTGCGTTTGGAAAATTAGCCAAAAGTCGAAAGCATAATGAAAGAATTAGGAGTATGCTGCCATATTTAAATGGAAGCAAGGGACAGGTATAGTCATTCCAAACTGCAGCGTAATCATCGATGTTGGTTAGTCAGCAAGAAAAGAGCAGGCATATGCTTCCAAGCAACAATGTTTAAATGGCAACAAGGGGAAGACAGGTATAATCGTTCCAAATGAAAGGTATTGTTGTTCCAAACGGTAGCATGGAAGACATGTATAATCATTCCAAATGGCAGCATAGTCGTTCCAAACGGCTCTGTAATCACCGGAGGTGGTTAGTCCTAATTATTGCTGTAACTTCCAAACGACAGGTATAGTCGTTCCAAACGGTAGCGGGGAAAAAAGTTATAATCATTCCAAATGGCAGCATAGTTGTTCCAAACGGCTCCGTAATCACTGGATATAGTTAGTCGTAATTCTTGCCAGAACTTCCACGCCCTAATGATTTAGTCCTAATTCTTGCTGGAACTTCCACGCCCTAATGATCCAACGACAGAAAGTTTTCTAATCGTCTAACACAAATATCGACGGTCTACTACAGCACACGTTGACACCGGAGGGAGTTGGTCTCAAAGGGAAACGCCTTACGACGTAAAAATGTGCTAATTGAAAATGAAACAAATTACGTCTCTATAATTCATGTGGCTATTCATTACTATTACTATTTGTCTTGCATGTGAACAAGAATTGGTAATGGAATAATGTTAGTTAATGATTTTTATTTTTAAAATTCTTTTTATTTATATACCTCATTCAAAAAGGGTTTAATTATTTATATATATATATTGTATTATTTGTAATATTGAAGAGAATTTGATTATATACATTTTGATATACTAAATATGGAACAACTCGTTTCAAATTTCTTGATCTTTCCGGATCTTCATGGATATCCTTGTCCACGCTCATTGAAGTTCTATCATTAAGTTATTATAACAATAGAGATCTATGATTCAAAATTGGTTTTATATAGGATCGGCATTCAAAGGAAATCTAAGACTTATTCATCTAGTTTATTTATTTTTTCTCTTTCAAAGGTATGTTATTTTTTAATTATTATTATTGTGTTAAGTGATATTTTTCAGTTTAGAGTATAACAGATTATATAATATCATGTTTTTTTTTTCTTATAAATATTTTGATTTCTTTAAAATAAATATAAATAAAAATAAAATAAAAAGATTAGTTTAATGTAATGTTAAAGTTTTAACTCTTAACTTATTCAAAATAAAATAAAAATAAGTTGAGGTTAAAATAAAAATAACTTTATGTCATTATTATTTTTATTAATTTTTGTTGAGTAGTTAAGGTAAACTTGACTTGGTCATTTATGAGAAACTATGGTATGACTAATGAGAAACTGTTATGCAACCAACTCAAGAAAAGATAGATCAACGCCTTAGAATTCAGCCTCTTCGAGGGGGAAACCTCCTTTACATTACATAAATGAACAATTCTTGGATGATACAAATGAAAAGACCTCCTTTCTATATATACGAGTCTAAGGGCTCATAACATAATCAGAGCTGACATAACAATAATAATGTAAGGGCACAATAATAACAATAGTGGGCTTCTATGGGGCACAATAGTAACGATATGGGCACTACATGGGTATATCAATATAATAAGGGGGTTG
>APFE031660133.1:2757-13370 GCA_000404065.3 Pinus taeda
AGTCTAAGGGGCCATAACATAATCAGAGCCTACATAACAATAATAATGTAAGGGCACAATAATAACAATAGTGGGCTTGTATGGGGCACAATAGTAACAATATGGGCACAATAGGGGCACAACAATATTAACAAGGGGTACAACTAAAATAGTAATGGGGTAATCACTAGTATTATGGGGACCCAACAAAGTTCTGGTGTTGCTGCTGGTCCTCTCCCTGCATTCCATCTTGGCATTGGTATGATGCCACAGCACACTCGAGCTAAACCGAGCAGAGGCACTCAAGACACAGAGATGATGCCTGCGAAACCTGGACCTTCGACACAGTTCAACGCTCCTGTTGATGATGAACCCGAATTTGGTTGGTGCCGAATTGTGGAGGAACAGCCTGACGACTAGCTTGCTCCCGCTGATGATGGACTATCTTTTTGGCTATGGTTTTTGGCAATCCTCAGGCTAGTTCTTTGGTGTCTCTGTTCTGTATCTCTTCTAGTTTCTATATGGGTCTCCTAGTTTGTTTGGATGTATGGGTCTCTTGGTTTTTTGGTTGTATGGGTCTCCTGTTTCAGCATCGATCATGTATGTTTTTCCTCTGTATTGAGGCTTCAGTTTTTTCTGGAGTGATGGCTCTTCTCAGAGCAAGGATATGACTATGGTCATGTTGTAAAAATTTCCCCCTTTTCTTAATAGATTTAAATTTACTTAGAAAAAAAAAGAGTCTTTGGTTTAAATTACTCAATTACAATTGCATTTTCTCATAATTGTTCTTTTCCTTCCCTCGTTCATATTGCAAAGAGCATATTTGAATGATTTTTTTGTTTTTATTTAAAGGACATGTATGTTTATTGAGATCATGTTTATTTAGTTAAAGTGCATATTTTATAGCTTAATATGAGAGTGATGTATACTTCATTCCATAATCAAAGTGGACTTAAATATATACCTTTTAAATTAAAATAAAATATCTTTTAAATTAAAAAAATTAATATCTTCTATAATTAAAAAAAATACATATTATATTAATTTTACTTAAAATTATTATAAAATGTAGTCTCACTCTAACTATATTTGTTTTATTGATTGTTGATATTACAACTCCATACAAAATATATTTTGTAAAAATATTTCATTCTCACTTTCACTCTCAATTATAAATAAAATATTTCTATTTCCATATGAAATAACATAATTTTATATCAGCTCTTAAAATTATTTTAAACTAATTAAAAAAAAGTTGACATTATTTATATTTTCATATTTCAATTGAATGGGAAATTAAGCTATTTTGATATCCATGTTAACTAATTTATTTTAGGATAAATTTTAGAAAAAACATAAACATAAATGTATATATATCAATGTAGATCCATAGTAAACTTTGGATTTGAGATGAAAACCTTTCCTCAAGTTCAATATTTAAACCTCTTTTTTGGGTGCATCACTTGGGGAAAGGTTTGCACCTCAATTATTGAAAACTGGCCTACAGAAAACTCTCGTACAAGAAATAGAGAACTTTTTGGTTTGATATTTTATTTATATTACACAAAGCATTCCCAGAATATTAAATATAATTAAAAAAAAAAATCAAAGAGATTTTTTTTTTATAAATAATAAAAATTATCAGAAAATTTCATTTTTTAACTTTGTATGGTGCTATGTAGAAGGTTTACCTTTACCAATAATAGCCATTTGTGAGATTGACAATTGAAGGTCTTAATCCATGAATTGCTCTATCAATTATATGTGTTTATATATTGTTTTCACAAAAAAAAAAAAAATTGACACAACAAATTTAAAATTGGTTATTTTTATGTGTGGAAAATTCATTAGCCAAAAAATATGATGGCGAAAAACCGTGAGCCAAAATACTTACATAACTATAAATTGGCTATTTTATTTCGATCAATTAATATTGCTAGAGTAGAGAAAAATACGATGGAAAAAACCATGGGTTGTCAAAACTATGAGTCAAAATGTTTCATTACGGTAAATTAGCTATTTTAGTTTGATTAAATAATTTTATTTTAATTTTTATATAATTCTTTCTTGTTTTATTATTTTATTTTTATGTAATTATGAAGTAAAAATGTTTTATTAATAATTATAATCATTAGTTGTTTTATTTTATTTTGTTTATTGAGTTTTAATCTTATCTCTTTTAGGTAATTTGGTTAAGTCAAAATGTTAAAAATTACAATATCTCTCTCATATTATTGTGGAGAGATTTTAAATATTTTTATTTTCATGTAATTTGACCTAGTCAAAATGTTTAATAGGACAAGATAGGATAGAATAGTACATGATATGATATGATAGAACAGTACATGATAAGACATTACAAGAGTACCTATGGGGGCAATAAACCTCAATAAAATATTTCAATGTACAAAAAGAAGATATAATTGAAAGTAATATTGAAATGTGTCTAAAAATATATTAATAAACAAAAATCAATACAATCCATAAATAGCAGATCTCAATGCTCATGTTAACTAAGTTATTTTATTTTCAACAATTTACATATTATATATGATATAAAATAATAACAATAATAAAATATCTATTAAAAACTTATTCTTATAGCATTTCAAGTATCATTATTTTACATTTTGACTCTTTTATTAAGGAGTAATTTTGAATGGAGTAAATATTTGTTTTAATTTCATATTAAACTCTTTTATTTCATGTTTTCAGGGAATTTTCAACCGATTGAATCCATTTATACATTCAAAAATACAATTATATGTATATATATAGAGAGAGAGTTATACCCATAATTCCTAAGTTCCTAGGATGCAATCTTTGGAGGTGTAATTTTTGAGGGTAGCTCCATCTTGCCTCTTCCTAAATCTTTGAGTAAGATGGATCTATATTAGTTTTTTTAAGTAATATCTAGTATAATATTTTTTAATATACAAATGATATGAAGTATTATTTTATATTGGAGATTGTTTTTGAATATAACGAGGTGGTAAAGTATTGCAATAAATATAAATATTTGCAAAAGTTATTAAAACCCTAAGTATGTGTAAATTAATGACCTTTTATGTTGTTTTAGTGGTACTATGAATATGAATATGAACAAAAAAAATGCATTAATTTGGAGGGATAATTTGAGATACTTTCACAATGAATTTGAATACAATTATAAAATGTAGGAAATTTTCATGCAAAATACTTGCAAGTGTTGAATATTTGGCATGGATTTTTGTTCTAAAAAAAATTGTAGAATTGTAAAGAACACATTTCTCTTATCAAAAATTACTTTTGAAAAATTATAATTATAAATCTTATATTTTATTAAACTATGAAAGTCATTATGTCTTTGAATTTAAAAACCATTTACTTCGTAAAACATTTTTTTATATTGTAAATATCAATGTAATACATAATTCAATTAAAATGATTAAGGTAATAAAAATCTATCATAAGAATGAATGATTATTATTTTATAATCTTTTTATACCTAAAATATATATATATTAAACATACTAAAGTTTTTAAATTATATATTTAGAATTTCTATAGTTGTTGATGATGGATTTCTGTCACTTACAGAAAAGTAATATGAAAAATAGAGATATTGAGACATTGAGAAATGTAGACAATTTGATGTATTTACAACCTAAATCTTAAAGTTTGTCATTCCAAATCCTAAATTTGAGCTAATCAAATCAATAAACATATATGCTAAAATTTTCACTCCCACCCAAATAAAATTGAATGAAATAAACACACATGCATCCTAGAGTGTGCTCTATTATAACTAGTGCCCATGTTCTCAAACATGTGCAATATTAAAATTCACGTACACATTTTTGACTAAGAATTCACAATGAATTTATGATAATAAGAATACGGCAAAAGACACCCCTACATATATAACCCAGTATAAAGGTCCATTCATGGTTATCCTCCATCTCTTGTTGGGGATAGTCAACATTAAGAATTTTTGGACATTAAGTATGGTCATAGTAACGAACCTAAGACTTTGTCCGCAATGAAATATTATACACTTTTGTGGCCATGAACAATTCCTTACGCCACCACAAATGACTTATCAAAGGAATCGATTTCTTCAAACTAAGTATCTAGCTTTCACTAGAATTTTTGAGCATTGGTTATTGATCTCAAGCTTCTATACATGACTATGGAAAGAAACTTAAACTTGGAAAATATGATTCCTAATTATTTTTGGTGTGGTCATCAATTCTAGAATGAGTTTGCTCCTATTAGTTAGGAGTTTGTTAAGGTCTAGTTGGTTGAGATATTCACTTGACCAAAAAATTGTATGTCCAAGATGAATAGCTATCTCATGACATAGCATGATGTATTTATATTGTATTATTATTTCTATATAAATACACTTTTGATTTTAGAAAATATTTGTTGGTATCAAAACTTGTTTGGGCGTGGTATCTTGGCGTAATGTAATAAAAAGTTTGGTGACTGTTTGTTTTTCCATTTATTTTTTGGTTTGTCCATTCACTCTGGCTAAGCTTGGTGAAGTGCGGACGAGTGTTTCCACTATTTTATAAATCTTTTGTTGACTATGTTGCTGAGACTTTGGAAGAGCCGATCAGAGGAGAGGAGTGGACTTCTGGTTGAAGCCTAGGCAATGTATTGGAGCAACAATCTTCTTGTTGATGCCCATTGTTTGACCATGTGTATTGAATTTGACCCGGTGTGGCTGGTAGAGAGTCTTTGTGAGTTAAAGGAGAGGAGTGGACTTCTGGTTGAAGCCTAGGCAATGTATTGGAGCAACAATCTTCTTGTTGATGCCCATTGTTTGACCATGTGTATTGAATTTGACCCGGTGTGGCTGGTAGAGAGTCTTTGTGAGTTAAATTCATTGATTGCACTGAACGTCTAAAGTGATTTCTGCATGGAATCAAGTTGGCATATAGAGATGGAGTTCGTTCTATGTGTGGAGCGATCAAAATATGTTCCAAAATGAGTTGTATGTTTTATAATGCATAATAGGTACCATTGTTGAGATTAAAAACCCCTCTTAGCGTTGAACAAGCAAAATGGTGAAGCCTAACTATTACAATCGACCCAAACATGATGGAGCATTGTCAACTAAGTGTATTTTTACATGTTTTTCATGCAATCAATATGGTTTTAGCTCCTTGCCTTTTGTTTGTTTGTATTCTAGCACTTGGAGAGAGATTTTATATGGTTTTAGCTCCTTGCCTTTTGTTTGTTTGTATTCCAGCACTTGGAGAGAGATTTTATTATCTTCAATTAGAAATATTTCAGTGATGTTGGGGTTGTGTCACGACTTGGGAGAATTGAAAATGTAGGATGCGTCTGTTGTTAGTAGCTACTGTAATTCCAGCTCCAATCAATCAGCTCCTTTCAGCAATGAATTTCAGTAGCTCCTAAGGCGCAATCCACTCATTTCAGATACGAGCCACCAAGGAGCCACCAAATGGAGAGTAGTATAAATTTTATGTGTGTGTGTTTTGTGTTTTTTCCATTCATGAACACCCAAGGATAAGAGAATGTGGGAGCTATTATTGCATAAGAATTCCTAGAGCAGTCGTTGCAGATGATAGCATATGGATTTTCATGGAATAATTGCACACGTTTATTTTTCTTGTTGTTTTTTGTGTATGGATCTTGTATGGCTACATGTGTGACAGAGAACAAGCTGCGTTGGATAATTCTCTAGAATCCTTGATGGTATTGGCTAGTGCATCAAATTTTCTTATGCAAGAAACATATGACATGTTTGTTGATGGAGAAGTATGTGCAACACCACAATTAGAGTTATTAGAAGCAATGGCAGTAGCGATACAAATTTTATTAGGCTGGCGGTAGCAGGCAAGGCAATGATAGATGGCATTGGAAACTATTAAAGTATTCGCTACGTGCAACTTTCCAATGTCTATTGCATTCCAGTGTGCATGTACGTGCACACAGTACATCGATTATGTGGGACATTTTTCATGTATAACCTTTCAGTTTCATGTATTGCAAGAACATTTCAGGAAAAAAGAAGGGAAAAAAAACATTCTGAACATTTGTATTATCGAAAGCAAATGGTTGTTCAAGATTGGCCACTTCAGTAATCCTTTCGGCTCAGTAGGGAGACGCAGTAGGAAAGGGTGACCCTTTCTGTCATATTGCTAGATCAGGTGGACTACTGCATAGATTTTAATCAAAGAAAAGGAGTTTTAAAGAATCAAGCTTGTAATCACTTCGAACTGATCTCTATGGTCATCTTGGATTATTTAGCCAAATTTCCCATCGAAATATTATTTTTGAAAAGCCATGGCATGAGAAATTCTACCCTTATTTTTGTGGTACAACATCTTGGTTATAATTATGTCCGGTCAAATTGAAGTCATGTAAAATTGTATTGATATATATTTGGTGGAAAGGATTGGATGCTTGACCATTAGTTCTGACCAATTATTGTCACATGTTTGATTCTATGTTAGAATTGGCCATTTTAACAATAGACAAATTTATTTAGACGAATTATTCACTATGAGATATGATGAAAACATGACAATGGAGATGGCATTAGAGAATATTGATTGGAGCTTCACCAGAGATTAAAGGATGACGGAAAAATAAGTGAAAGTTTGTGTGAGTTTGTGGGATGGACTCATGAGCATGTTGTATTATGAGTCACACATCTTAACTGTAAGCAAGCCTATGGTGTTTTGTAGTGTTTATTGAAAACTTTGAAATATCATGTACATGAAGTTGTGTTGTTAGCCTTATAATGCATGTATATCCGGATCAAGTTTGTGGTAATATTAAAACTGCTTTGTAAGACTGGGTTTGTGGTGAGTGAGAAACCACTTTGGAATTGGAGGTTTGTGGTAAGCTAGAAACCACTTGTGAGAGTGTTTTAAGTGTAGGTTTTTGGTAAGCCAGAAACCATGTGTGAGACTGAAGTGGACATGGATTCTTGTAGGCATGGTTTAAGGTTAGCTTACAAAACCCTTGGCATGGTTATGGGTAAGCCAATAAAACCAAGAGCGTGGTTATAGGTAATCCGAGAAATCCCATGATGATGATGATGGAGGGGGATTTATAGGTATAGATACATGTATGCAGATAATGATTGATTGAACCATGTACAAGAAGGCCATCCTAGTAGAATGGTCGTTGCCATGGTTGGTACTCATGCATTCTGATAGATGATTGTTCCTTTATATGGATGTTGACATATGCTTTTTTTTATCATGTTTGTAAACACTACGACCATAGTTAGACTCAGCTAATTGAGATCAAGACAAGTTTTCATTAAAGGGGTACTTGGATAATATAATTCCTAGTTGTTTTTTTTGTGCTCATCAATTCTAGATTGAGTTTGTTGAGGTCTAGTTGTTGAGATATTATTTCCAACTAATTAGCTTCCTAAATTGATCTGTAGTTGAGATATTCACTTAACCAATAAATTGTATGTCCAAAATAGATTAACTATCTCTAATATATTTATATTGTATTATTATTTTCATGTGAATACAACTTTGAATGTATTTATAAAATATTTATATTCAAACCATAACAAAAACTTTTAAGCATCCAAAACAAAAAAATTCATTAAACAACAGCACATGGTCACATGGTCTCTTATATGATATGATGATTTGAATCTCTTTTGCAACATGAATGTAGTGAATGCATTTTGGAAACGTTAAGAGAAAACAATTTGAACTCTTGTATAATTATCTGAATATTGCATTTTACACGTAAATGAGAACAATATGTGAAAATATTAATATCCTATTCATGAATTTTGCACATTGGTTGTATTTTCGCAATTGAAATAACACGAAGAAACATTGATAATTTAATAAAAACATAGCTTCTCTTTGTTTATTATTATTTTCAATATGATCATTAGTGGGCAACTTGGGCAGGCTGAAGAATTATCTGTCACAAGAAGTCTAATAAATAACCTCTATTTGGCGATCAACAAATACTTGATAACAACAAATTTAAATGATTGATGTTTTCTCAACGATTCAGAGATGAGTTAGTGTTAGAGAGGTTAAAGTATACCGTATTGAATTTTCGTTGTTTCAAAGTCAATCATCTATATTCCAATTTATACAGAATTTATTCCAATTTGATGGCGCTGAATCCATTTCCACCATTAAAAACAATTCAAACACTCCCATAATTTTTTTTGAAAAAATAAATCACTAGATTCCAATAAAAATAACTTTATAAATGATTTTGTATCCTCTCTTAACACACAAATTTTAAATATTTGAATGGAACCTAAAGCTTTAAACCCTAGAAAATAGAGGTCTCCTAGCAAAAATAATTGACATCGCCTTCAAAAATTAGTCATAACTGTTAGTAAAATTTATTGTTGTTTTTGCCTGGGTTAGTTTAACCAAGTTTCAAATTTGCTCTTAAACTTAGAGAACACTAAATTGTGATAAAATTCTTGCAATTTTTTAATTTTTTTTCTATATCAAAATTACAACTGTTAAATTTAGAATTTTTGAGTAATCCAAAGGTGTCAAACTTAAACCTTTAGAATGACCCAAAATTTTTGAATGATACTGAAACGATTTTCCCCATAAGAATACTATTCAAACATTCCTACTTCTAAATTTTTGTTAAAACAATTGCTAGATTCATATGGGGCAAATTTGCCTCGGACGCCTTTTTGGCTACGTATACGGTTTGTTTGGAGATAATGATACGAACAATTCAAAAACTATTGTAACAACGGCCAAACTAGCGGAATTCAGGACAAATTAAAGCATGGAATTATGTATGATAACCATTGAAAATCAATATTTGCAAATGCTCCCGTTTTTGTTTTCCATTCTCCTTCTATATTTGATATTTGTGAAAAAACTATGGAATATGCTCCACTCATTTAAAAAAATTACCCATTCAACATCAATTTAACACTTTATAAATGTTAGTATCACTCATTGTTTTAACTTAAAACATAACAATATGATGTGCAGTAAGAAACACCAACCTATTTAAATTACGAATGAATAATGAATACTGAATACTGGTTCGTACCAACTAAGAGTATTAGGTTGTGTTTGGAATTCATTAAATATTTAATGAATAGTTTCCTCCCTCAGTCGTCGTTATATATTTTTTCAATTGATTTTTTGAGTCTCATTTCCGTTAACGGTTACTTTAGTCATCATTCTATGGTGTATTTAATATATTTTTATTTTATTTATAATTTTAAGTTGCATTTCTAAATTTGCATGATCATGGAGAAAGTAAATTAACGATAGTCGATCTCTTTTTTTAATACTGATTAAAGAAATCATAGTGAAGTTTTAATAGAAAATTATATTCAAATATATTGGAGAAAATATAATTTATTAATTTTTGAAAGATATATAAATTAAATTTTTAAAGTTTCCATTTTTAATAAACGATATTATATTTCAATAAATTAAATTTGAGAATAATATATCATTAGTTTTTTTTTGGTAATTTCTATGTGTTTTGCAATTATATATTTATATATATATCTTTATTGTAAATTTGAAATTATATTGCCTCAAAATATTTTTATACAATAATAGATATTATTATTTATGCTATTTTTATCTATAGTTAATCTAAAAACAACCAAGCTTGTTGACCATGGATAATAATCTAGGTGATTCAAAATGTTAACAATTATCACTATGAAGTTTGTGGTAACTAGATAAATTGAATTACATGAAGTAAAAGACAAACACAAGTGGCTAAACATAACACCAAGAATCAAATGAAGTAACTCAGACTAGATCTTGAGCATTGGTTGATGCTAGTGGTGGAGGTTTTAGACCACATTGAAGATGCCCTTCTATGTGAGAATGTTGTGCATCCAAACTAGAAAGACAAGAGCACTAGTAATGTTAAACACATTAGATTTCATTCAGGAAGATATTATGTCATTGCAATCTTCATGCCTCTCCTTAGCGACCCTACCCAAGAGTGCCTTCATCTTCCATTGGACGGTAATAGAGTTCAAGTATTTGCTTCCCCTTCCCTTGATATATCCTTCACTTATCAATCATTACTTGTCAAGGCTTAAAGTTGAGAAATTTTGACTTGAATCTTCATAGTAGTGGACTGAAAAAATGTTATTGCATCTCGAGCTTGGACTTGGGTTTGGGCTCACGGCCGACCAGGGAAAATTTTAAGAACCCCCCCTAAATTTACATGTATAATAAATGGGCGAATCTCCATGGTATATAGGAAAAATGGAAGGCGATTTTATCAATAATATGATATGTATATATAATTTTTTGGCGAATCTCTCACCAGGCATGGCGAATATTTTACTCAATTACAAAATCTTGTGTTAATTGAATACACAAATGAAATCATTGCATTTCTTTAAAATATCTTTTGAAATCAAAATTACTGAAATTACATATCGATAACCTAGTGGGTGTAAGATAAAATTCACCAGTGCCATTCACAGAAAGCATGAGAAAAAACCGAATACTATATATAAAACCAAGAAAAATTCAAATTCATCACTTCTAGGGACCTCATAACCACCCTGCCAATACACAAGTATGTTCCTTTTTGCAATTAGAAAAATTACCCAAATTACAATCTGATTACTCCACTTCTAGGGACCTCGTAACCACCCTGCCAAT
>APFE031660135.1:1063-50652 GCA_000404065.3 Pinus taeda
GTCAATCCTAATGCCATCTTTGGAAATGATGTGACCCAACAGTTTACCTTCCTCCAAACCAAACAGGGATTTCTTAGGATTTAAGGAAATTCCATATTTACTACAAGTTATGAATATCTGCCTTAGATGTTTCAAATGTTCTTGGTCAAATTTGGAGAAAGGTTTGAGATCATCTAAATAAATGACAAGAAAGTCATGAATCTCTTTGGCAAAAGCAATATCCATTGCTCTTTGGAATGTAGCCCCTGCATTCTTCAACCCGAAAGGCATTTTAACATATTTGAAAGTTCCCCATGGGGTTGTAAATGTTGTTTTGTCTTGATCATTAGGATGAACTAAGATCTGGTTGAAGCCTGAGAACCCATCAAGTAAAGAAATTCTTGAGGCCCCCACTACTCTCTGCAAGATGTGATCCATCTTGGGTGAGGGGTAATTATCTTTTAAGGATACTTGATTCAAGTTCCTTAGATCCACACAGAGCCTTATTTCACTTGTCTTTTTTCTTGTGGGGACTAAATTTGAAATCCAATCAGAGAATCTGATTGGTGCTATAATGCCTGCTTTAAACATTTTTTGTACCTCTTGTTCCATTGCTGGGAGGAGCATAGGATTGATTCTCCTTAATTTTTGTTTAAAGGGCTTTTGATCTGGCTTGAGTGGGATAGTGTGTTGTATAACAGAGGTGTCATAGGATTTTAGATCCTCATAACTCCATGCAAAGACATCTTGGAACTCTTTGAAAAGGTCAATGTATTTAGGCTTTTGGTCAGGAGGTAATGCAGCAGATAGTTTTATGACTTTAGGTTGTTCAACAGTCCCAATGTTATACTCTTATATGGCAGTGTCGAGGGGCTGCAATTTTGGTTTGCTGGGAACATCATTGGAGTCAAAAATGTCTTCTAAAGGAGCTAAGCCTATTGGAAGAAAATTGTCCTTTAGTTGTAACACTTCAGTTTCATAATCAGTTGCCTCCTCACAATTAATTTGTTGGATTTCTTGTATATTGTGTTTGTTGAAAATTGTAGGATGTAGTATTTGATTTGCTGTTTTGGGTGATATTGCTTGGTTATTCTGTTTACCATGTATTTTTGATTGACTTGTTGTCTCAAGTATTTGTGATTGACTTTCTATCACAAGTCTTTGTGATTGACTTGTTGTCTCAGGGTCAATGTTTAGACCTAAAAAATCTTCCTGTAAAGTTAAGAAATTGTTTATTTGTGTATCATCATCAAACACCTGCCAGTCCTTGACATTGTTTGGGACAGATGGTCTGTGTTTTATCTCGGCTTTGAAACAATGATGGGGCTCGAAAGGTAGCTTACAGGTACTTGCAAATGTGGCCAAACTATGAGCATGCAGATTCTGGGCCCTAGGAATTTTGGCAATCTTAAATTCAGTGAAGGATTTTAGTAACTCAGTAGCAGCAGACCTATAAGACCTCAGTCTTTTGTCATTGGTGACAAAACTGCCTTTCACTTTTTGGATAACTAGGTTGAAACTTCTATGGCTTGTAGGGATTTTACTAACTTGAGGCCTAGTAAGAGAGCTTCATACTCAGCCATGTTGTTAGTGCACCTGAAGTTCAGTCTATAGGCTCGACCCTCTGCATGGCTGTTTTGTTTATTATGTATCCAAACTCCAGCTCCTACCCCTAATTTGTTGACTGATCCATCAAATTCTAGGAACCATAAGATCTCTTGTTCTAGGGGAGGCTGAATAATATCTCTGTGGTCTGGAATTGTGAGTTGAAGTTTAGGTTCTTCATCTAGTTTTACTTTTAGAACAATCTTCTCACTTGATGGGATCAGCTTTGTTTCTAGAGCAGCAGTTTGTTCATTAAAGTCCTGATCTTGCTTGAGTGTCTGTTTTTCATCATCATATGATTTGTCCTCTTGCACATTCTCCTCTTTTGACTCAACCAATGTTTCTATGTCAGGGTTTCCTTCATTGATATGCTGATCTGGCTTGATTATCTGGATTTCTTCATTATTTGTGTGACCTGTATTGTCATTAAAAAGGATATATGAGTCTATGTCAGAATGGACAACATATATGGGGAAGTTTTGAGGCTTTTCTTTAGTGCTGACCATGTATTTCATGAGTGATTCTCTATATAGTCTTTTGGGTTGACCAAAGACTGTGATTGTAGCATATGACATGTCTAATTGTAGGGACCCTTGAAGTTTAGCCCCCCATGATCTTGATAATAACATTCCATATTTGGGTGGAATATCAACAACAACAACATCCATTAAGATTGTTTTATTTGGGTATTGGACAAGGGATACACACAAGTATTTTATCAAGCCTAGACACTTAACTTGGCTGGAATCAAATGAAAATAGGTCCTTATATGGCCTAGTAATATCTACGTTCAGACTTTCCATGACTGATTTTGGCATCAGGTTATGAGAAGCACCTGAGTCAAACATTGCATTGTGTAGTATCTTATCATGGATATGCAAACTGACATCAAAAGGTAAGATCCCTGTGCCTGCTGTTTTCCCATCAACCTCTGGACCAAACAGCAATTCTGGGGTGTCATCTAATACATTGACATTTTCTTTGTCTCGAGTGAGTTGGAGGGACTTCTTAATCTGTTGTTTGTAGATGTCATGCTTGGCTAGTTCTGCAAGAGGAATGGCTATTTTCAGTTTGCCAATTTCAGCTTCCAAGTCAAAGGGTTTTTCAGATTGGACCTTAGCGTTGTGGGTGACCACCTTTTCTTTGTTTAGTAAGGTTTCTTCTTGATCCTTGTCTTGATCTTGGGCCTTCTGTTTTTCATTCATCTCTTGAGGAACTTTTCTTGGATTAGGCTGTAAAGATGATGCAGCTAGTGGCTTCTGTGTTGAGGGAAGTTGTTCAGTAACTTCTTCAAATGTTACTTCCTTTGTAAGTGAATCAGTTGTATTATTTGGTTCTGTGACTATGGCACTCTTGGGCTGCAGTCTGTCCTTTTTTGTTTCAGGCTGTGTTATGTTTACATTTCTACTTCTTAGTTTGTATTGTTTATGAACTTCATAAACAGCTGTGTCATAGCCTTGTTTGAAGTCAAATGACTCACCTGACTTGGTTTGGAATTGTTTAATGTCCTCATCCTCATGATCTTCCTGACTTAGGAAAACTTGGTGCTCATCATCAAGGCCCATTAGGTGAATGTGGGTGTCATCCACTTGCTCATCTAAAGTGGATGTTTTAGCATAGTTTTCCTGGAATGGAGGTATTATCTCTGGATCAGTATTAGCCTTGCCCACATTTGGATTTTGATTTCTCCTAAAGTTTGGATTTCTGTTAGGGTTGTTTTGTGGTGCTTCCCATGATGCTTTTCTCTCAACTGATTCCACTCTATCACCCAACCTCTTCATACCAGTGAGTATTGCGTCCAATTTCTGGTCAAAGGCTGAGGGTTCCTCTTTGAAGGCAACTCTTTTTTCTAATCTTGCCCTGTTCCTCTTAGAAATTAGGTTAGCCTCAACTGTGACAGCAACCTTTTGTGCTTCTTCAAGGGTTTGAGGGGCTCTTTCTTTTAATTGATAAGCCATGTCAGGGTCAAATCCATCAGGGAATTGTATAGGGCAAATCAGGAGGAGGTCTTAAGTTTTGGGGTATTGCATTGTATACATTGTTGAACCTAGCACAATACTCCAAAACTGTCTCTTGAGGACCTCTCTTAATTGTGTCATATTCACCAAGTATGTGCAGGGGATCCTTCTTTTTCTCCCATCTGTTGGTAAAGGCTTCGTAAAGCTCATCAGGGGTAGTGATGGTATTTGCAGGAAGTGACCTGAACCAAGTTCGGACATCACCTGTTAGGCTTTGAACAAAAATTCTCATCCTCACACTATCATCATCTATCTCATAATTCTCAAAGTGATCCTGCATCCTCTTGGCATGTTGAATAGCAGAGTAAGGGCCAGTGGAGTCAAAATATGAGATTTTGACTTGGTAATCCTGAGGTAAAGCTGCAGGATTAGCAGGTAATTGCAGAGGTGCATATCTCATAGCCATAGTCATAGGGTTTAGGGGATTGATAGGGAAAACTGGGACACAAGGAACAATAGTTACCACAGGGGTAACAGGTGCAGCAGAACCTAGAGTATTGGCCAAGGGAATATGTGTAGTGGATGAAGATGTGGGGGGAGGGCTCTGAGATGTGGATGGTGAACTGGGAGAATTGGGGGTGGACCGAAAAAGAACCTTGATTGGAGTGGAAATGGGGTTGGGATGAACTGTCTCTGGACTTAAGTCAGCAAGCTTACCTGGCCCTTGCTGCTTCTTAGCAAATTTAGGGATTGTGTTGGGATTTTCAAAGACAGTGGGTGGATTTGGGTTAGGATTTCCCCTAGTGTACCGAAGATTCTTCTTGGGAGCCAGTTTCTGAGCTAGTCTTTTGAGTTCTTTAGGAAAATTTTATATCTGCAAAGACTAGACAAGATTTTGAAAAGGCTATATATATCTCAAAACTAGTATGAAGATTGACTGAATCAGCTCTTCCCTAAAGCTGTTAGTGTTTGGAACAGAAACAGCTTTGAAGGCTTCTTGACTGATATTCAGGTTTCAAGTGTAACTTTAGGAGATATATAGTATTTAGAAAATCCTGCAGAGCTCCCCAGTGGATTCGCCATTTATGTTAACACCCAGGTTGTTCCCTATGACTCCCAAGGGAATACGGCCGTGGTAACCACTAACCAATCTTTGGACTACAGGTTCTAGCCCAGCTGTAATCAGAGAGGGCTCTCTCTTTAATATTTGTCTCTGTTCTGTGGAAATATTAGGCTAGTTATGAGGTAAAGGTTTTGGTTCATGTTTGGTTGGAAGGATGTCTTTCTATACTTAAAGTAGGGATCTGCAGATAATGTTAGTCCATTGGGCAAAGGAGTCTGTGGCTATTGGTTTCTTGAAATCTTGGGTTTGAGCAGCTGGAGTTACAGGGCCATTTATATACTTCATGAAACAAACTTGAAATTATGATGATGGAATGTAAACAACCAGTGAAAAGCAATTAAGAATTTTCCACTAAGCTGAGGTGTGGGAAAGAGATATATTCCTCAGGAGCAAACTTGAATTCCTGGGACAATAATCATTGTGAAAGATATAGTGTGAAAGGGTAGCAATTAAGAATTACGCTTTCATTACTATAACTGAAGAAAAACATTCAAAACAACTTAGATTGAGTTCAGGGTAATCTGTGATTAAATCCTGGAACTATTCTTTTTCCTTGCTATTCACTGTAAGACATAGGACACATGAAAGAGATATGAAAGATAACAAAACACATAACAAAGAGTTATAAGAAAACTTATTGTGCCATAAAACACGCGGGAATCCTGTAACCCTCAGCTAAACAGCACAAAGCAGTAAGCAACACAGAGCTTTGGAAATTCCATCATCTTTTGTATTACTTCTCTGAGAGTTTACAATAAAAGAACAATAGAATAGATATGAGCAATATCCAACATCCAACGTCCAACCCCTGCTAACTTATGTGAGGGGGAATATATAGAAATGTTTCATACAAAATATCTCAGGCATTGAGTCATCTGAGAGATAAAATATCTTCTTTAACTCGTACAGAAATAGTAGATAAGAAGTTATTACAGCCTTTAATACAACATAAATGCTCTTTACTCCTGTCAGAAAATTTCGACCTTTAGAGCTCACTGAGTCGGTTGAACGCTTTGTTATAACTGCTGAATGACGTGTCTGTGCAGCTCTGTCCTCCTGTAGCTTTTCGGCCATGTCACCTGTGACTGTCAGTGATGATGAGGTGGCCGAATGGTTGTGCTGAGTTGGCTCAGCCTCTCCCTACATACCTGCTGATATATCTTTATTTTCCTGTGCATGACAATTTGTATATTTCAAAAAGAAAAAACATAATTACTGACTTTAGTTCAGCAGTAATTGTATCAAATTGTTCCAGACTTCCTGTGTAGGCAATTGATGCCTCAAAATTGACCCCATGGTCTCATCCGCCTCTGTATATTTATAAAAATTGGGAGGCTCATCAAATAAGTGAGTAATTTCATTGATAATAAAGAATAAGCTCTCCACCCTGTTGAAAAGGGTCTGTCCTGATGCTGGCCCTGTTTCTGCTGATGTGCTGGTTGTTTCTACAATTTGATTAGCAGCAAAAGTGTTGACCCTCTTGGCATATTTTTCATGTGAAAGTAGCCTTCCTGAGGGCTCCATCAAGCTAGGAAGGCCTCTATTTTGTAATGCCATAAACTTGTCCTGGAATTTATTGATATCTGCCTGCATATCCTGGCTTCTCCTTTCCAAGGTCTGTACCAGCTTTCTTAGTGTCAGGACCCTTTTGACCATTGAAATGGTCTCAGTCTTGTTGGCAATTCCCTTTTTGATCAGCTGAGAGCTTGTCCTGTAGTTAAGCACATTTATCATTCTAGTGGCAACCTCAGGCATGCTGCCTAGATATGCCCTTGCTCTTTGAATTTCCCTGTGTGCTTTTCCAATGAGCCCCATTTGCTCATGAATAACCTCAATATACTCCCACTGGTCTGTGATGGACTGGCCAATATTGGCCCACAGGATTCTTTTGAGCTCAGCTGTTACCTTGTCCAGTGTGAGCTCCTTTTCTAGCTCATTTATTCTCTTTTTGAGAGCTTTTACCTCTCTTTCTCTCTCAGCCACATTTTGCTTGGATTTGTCATATTTTTCATTGATCTTAGCCAGAGTTTCTTTGGCCTGATTCAACTTTGACATTTGGGTCTCCAAGGCTTGAATTTCATTTCTCAGCTTTTGCATGTCAAGGCTTTCAGCCTGCTCTGTTATTGGTGCTGAGGTGGAGGGTGTTGCTTCTTGTGTCTGCTGACTCGGAGGGGCAGTGGTTTGAGGAGCTTCCTCCAGATTAATTGTTTCTGGAGGAGGTTGTGAAGTTTGTTCTGCCTCCTTTTGCTGCAATGTTGCCTAAAGGGCACCCTCTGATTCCTCCAGCTTCTCTTGTGTCTGGATGAGCTGTTTGTATAATGTTACCAGCATAGCAGCTGCATCCTTGTCTTGTCTGAGCTAGGCAACCTCTTCAGTTTGAGGGTGAGGAGTTGCTGGGAGTTTTATCATCTTCCTTAGTGCTGCCATATCAGTATCCCTCAGTTTCAAAAGCTCCTGCACTGCTTTGACATCCTTAGGATCATGCCCAAGCTCTATTATGATGTCCTCTAAAGCTTTGATCCTGTTGTCCTTTGCCTGAGAGGAAGCCCTTTCCAACTCAAGTTGTGCAGTGGTATTATTTAGGCTATTTTGTAGCCTGTAGTTCACCAAGGTCTTGTCTGCCAAGGAGGCATACACCATCTCACCCATTTGTTTGTGTAATTCGATCTGATCCATTGGGTGGATATCCCTGGCCAGGACCTCAAGGTTGGTCCTGATGTAATCGGCAGCTGACTGTGGTTGCTACACTGCTGGTGTGAAATGGCTCATTATCATTTTACCCTCATGTGCATCATAAGCAGACATGAGTCTTTACTGGTTAGTGGGAGCCATCTTCAACAAATGATTATACAATTGCAGTCTTATAGGTTCATTTCTCTTCTTGATATCCTTGAACTGCTGCTTGATGCTCTTTTCCCCTTCCCTCTGCTGGCTTGAGGAGCTAACTTCTCCTCCCGTTGCCCTCTCTTGTTCCTGTTGGAAGGAACTTGCTGAGGCCTCCATGCTGGGCAGGCCCATACCTGAAGTTTTCCCTATTGGCATTTCTTCTTCCGAAAAAGCGTTCAATCTTTGCCTCTTCTCCCCTTGAGTTGTTGAGGTAGTGAGGGGAGTCTCTCTGCCTCTTTTCCTGCTTATGTCCTCTCTTTGTGGGCTTTGGAGGACTGAAGTATCAATTCTCGATTCTTGCCTAGGAGGCACCATTCGTACTGGCTGCTGCTCTGTGACCATTGGGGCCTTTGCTGTTTGTTCTTTTTGCCCTAGCTGCTCCTTTTGTGGCTGTTGTACCTGTTGAGGTTTTTGAACCTGTGCTTGCTGTACATATTCTTGCTGCATCTCTTTTTCCTTGCCTTTGCTGGGAGCTTGACTTGTAGTTTTGACTGCCTCCTGATGTGCTGTGGAGGATGAGGTAGCTGCTCCTACTTGAGGTTTTGGCAGAGAGAATACCTGTGCAGGAAGTTCCAAGTCAGCCATTTTAAGAAGATTTCTTCTTGCTCTCTCATTCAATTCTTCTTGTGTAATAGGTTCCTCTAGTGTGCCTCTTTTCCATTTTGATTGATTTGCATATTGTTCAATGTGAGGCAACCTTACATGGCCATAACTAGAGAGCCTATATTTGACCCTTCTTAATGATATGGAGTGATTGTGGTCATAAGGTTTCCAAAGGAAACTGGTCTTTAGGCCAAGGCTTTCTAGCATTCTTTCAGCTTCTTTCCAGCCTTCCTCCCTTTTGTTCAAAACAAGGTGGCCCAATTGGTTTTTCACTTTCAGCTGTGCCTTCTTGCCTTTGCCAGAGAAGTGTATCATATCAGCATTCCCAAATTGCCTGAAGTATTCAAGGGCAAATAGTCTCATGGGCACATACTTGGGCAGTCTATATGGGGTAACTCACAACCATATATTCTGATAACGGTGTAGTTTTGGTAAAAATACCAATCCCCAATGCTGTACACTTTGGACAACTGAAGGATTCTCTGCATCTCATCTGTCAGTCTTGGAGGAGGAGAGCTCAGGAACAGAGACATGGCTGGGTGGATGAAGAGGTCTATAAACTCATAGTAAGTGTATGGAGAATAGGCTCTACAGTGAAAAACTGAGCTCCAGAACACTACCGACCTTGGATTACCTTGTGCATCCACTCTTTTCACAATGAAGGAGAATTTTTCGTGCTGATAATATAAAATTAAGTGGTAGATGTAGGAGGTTTATCTGAACACCTTTTCTCTTGATAGGTTCAACAACTGCTCATGTATTGTGTCTGATATGTAAGTGGCATAGTCATAGCAGATTGGAGTTTTGCCAGGGGAAAACATGAGCATCATTACCAGTATAGTTTCATCAATATACTCAACTTATTTGTAACCCAGGATGGAACTGATCATATCCGCAAGGTCTATGCCCAATTGGTTGAGGTAGCCAACAAAAATAGGAGGGTGTTGCACAGTATCAGAGTTGATAAACAGTTGGTTCAGCTTTGTGATCTGAGCATCTGTCATCATTCTAGCTCCTTGGTTTATCAGATCCAATAAAGACAGGGGGACCAATTTCTTCTCAGTCTTGAATTGCAGCATCTCTCTGATGGCCTCAGGGGTGATGTAGAACACAACTGAGCCTGAAGGGTCAAGCACAACTCTCTGAGTGGGATCATAGCGTACAGCACATAGGTGAATCAGGTTGGGGAATTGGGTGACCTGAGGAAGCTTGAAGATTGGGAGAAAGGAATCCCAAATGCCCAATATATCTGTCCTATCTACATGTTTGGCCTTTAGTTCATTTAGCAGGTGGAGGTGGAACTTGCTGCGTGTTAAGGAGTCCTCTGAGATTTGGTAATCCAAGTCTGCTAAATCCTGCCACTCCAGTTCTCTCTGAGGGGCATTCAAAGGGGCAACATTGAGGGCCACAGGTGCAACTGGAGTCTCCATGGTTACTTAAACTCTGTTTTGTATGTAGACTGATGTTACTAGACTGGGCAACAGAAAAAGAGTATTGCTTGGATGAAGAGGTGAATTGAGAAACAGAGGACAATAGGGTGAACTTGCAGCAATTTAAATACTGCCCACAGTCACTTGAGAAGGCAAATGCTTTTCTTTAACAGACCTTTCTCAATAATTAGGTGTAGGTTCCGGGTTTCCTGTTCATGACTGCGCGAACAAAATGCAGGTTTTCAATGAAAGTTTTGTTTAAACAGGCTCAGCTAATGAATTTCGACCGTTCAATTTCCAAATGGGAACTGGGTGCAGGGAATTCGCCGGTGAATTATGCGGTTTTTAGTGTCTTAAGTGAATTTTCACCTATTGTAGACAAAACCAGGCGCAGAGAAGATTTGCAGGGATAAGTACCTAGTAGATTTGATGGTCCGGGTCACGAATGCAGGTGGGTAGGCACGCCGAAGGTCTCCAGGTCGATTTGAGCAGGTTGGTGCAATTTTGGACGTCAAATGCATGCAGAAGGTGCAGCAACAGTTTTTGCAAAAAGTGCAAAAAACGCGAAAAATTGGCAAAAATATGGATTTTTGGGACATTCGCGCCTTTTTCGGATGACGTCATCGGGTGGGTCAGGGTCAGATGACGTCAGCATGACGTCATTAGGTGACGTGGCACCTTATGAGTGGTCCACGGGGGCTGTGAGGTGGCAGACAGGTGGAGCAATGGCGGACGGTGGTTGCGGACGCAGCGATGACGCAGGCAGTGACGCGGCGATGATGCTGGCAGGCAGATTAGCGGATAACCGGAAACCACGGCAGTATCATATCGCACTGCTTATGATATGGAAAGGAATCTGTCACAGGGGGCTCCGATACGATTTGGGGGCGACGCGTGGCCGAGGCCTGACGTCAACCTCTGACAGATATCGGACAATATCTTTCGGACGTCGGGGCCGATCCGATATCCATGTCAATCGTCGGATGAAAAGTGCCTGATCGGACGGTCGACGAGCCGATGAACTGTGTGGATGATACGGCGTTAGGCGGGCATTAAAATATTATTTTCCATGGGAATCATGCCCAGTGGGACCCTTCGAATTATTCGTGAATTGCAAGGTTTTGTAATGTATTTTTATAAAGGCGTGCTAATCACAAAAACTTAGGAAAAATGGGTTTTTTCATGAAATTTCTTTGCAAAATCGCGCGCACCTCAAAACTTTGGGTAAATGCAAAAACAATGGTTTTTTAATGTATTTTTGTATCAAATGCGCATAAATCCTGAACTTAGGATAAAGGGAAAAAGTGGGTTTTCAAGGTATTTTGCCTTTTGAGCGGGTTAAAGGGTGCAGATGGGTTTTTTCCAAGGTTTTTTAGGCAAAATGAAGGGTTGAATAGGTAAATGGGTTCTGGAGGAGAAGAAGAGGTAAGGCTTGGGTTCTTAAACTGACCAGATGTCAATTTAATTCCCTGGTAGTGAATCATATGGCTATAATTCCAAGGGGGAGATAATTATAGAATGTTTAGGGTTTATACACCATGGTGTTATAATAGTAGGGAAAGGGTGATATAGGGAGTTAGATAATAGAATTTAAGGGTTAATATGGAGGGAGAGGGTGAATGAGGAGTGATATCACTAAGTTTATTTGAAAACAACTTAGCTTAGGGAGTAGATCAAAATGAAAATAATTTTGCACAAGAAATGTGACTCTTAAAGGAAACAAGAACCAACATAAAACCTTGAATTCTTTCATAAACACAACTGGTGAAGGGATGTTAGTAATGAGTGTGAAACAAGGAACAAAGGGAAGTTAGGCATGCTCCATTGTGTTGCTTTCTTTGTGTTGATCAGCAAGATTCAGTTTGAAAGGAACACCACTTCTGCAACCCCATCTACCTACCCATCTACTTGCCTAGCATTTTTTGTTTCTTCTTGGAGGGTGCACTTAGACTTGGAGACCCTTTATGTGCCTTTTCTTTTCCACTGGCTTTTCCTTTTGATTGCCTATATAGTACTACCCTTATTACTTCCAAGGCCCCATATTAAGCAGTTAGGAACCTTAGCTTCTCTGCCTAACTATTGGTCTGCCAAGATTAAACAGTTTGGACAGACTTCTTTCTCTATACTACAATAGAAAATTGAGACATGGCATGATCCAGATTAGACTTTTTGGACCATCCATCAAAATTTAGTAAACATGAAGGCATGTACACACCTTGCCTTGTCTTGGAAATATGGGATCTTTGTATTAGCAAAGAAGAGCATATTTGGCATTTGAATTTACCAATCATGAAATATGAAACCTATTGGTATAGGTATCCAACACCTCCTCTGTCACAACATTTTTAACGCTCTTAACTACGCATCTACGATCTTTCCTAAGCCTCAAACAGTTGTGATGGAAAAGAAATTTACTGCTTTGAGCTTCAATAATGGCAGATCTCTTCTTTGTTAATACGCACAGGTTTTTTCTGTTGTTTCAAATGCATATTTGATTGTTTCATATTTTTTACCGTGCTCTACCTAAGCATGTCTTATTGGCTAATTATCGGTCCTTTTAACCAGTCTCACCTTATCGTTTCATTGATTTGCTGTGACTAAAACTTGATGGTCATATATATTGCTTTGTTGCTACGTCGATTGCTTCCATCGTGGTTGCATGAACCATGGTTTTGTTTTGCACATTCGCCACTGCCCACGGCTGTTTACATTCATCAGTATTTGAACCCTGCTGTCAGCGCCATACTATGAAATCATATTGTTGCAAGCCTATTTTATAATTATATGAAATCATTTCCTTGTTTCCCATTTTGGTTATGCACAAAAATATTGTGTTTAATACATTTAAATGCGCATATAATGTTTAAGACATGTCTTTGTTGTATTGTCATTCAAAATGCGCATATGATGTTGTATTACCATTCTCACTTCCTTTCGGAAATGCGCATATATTTCCTTATGGAATATTGCATTTCTTTTTTCCCTTGCACATGTATTTGAAATATTTCTCATAATTTTAAAATGACCATTTTTAGGTCATGTTTAAAATTGTTTCCATAGGACTAATGCTTGCTTTGTTTGTGCAGATTCAACCTATTAAATTCTCACTTTGATCCTTTTTTATTTATGGAAAACTACTTAGGGTTAGGGTTATAAAATGAATATGGAATGTAGAAAATAAATATAGGTAAATAGAGAATGATATTTAGGGTTATGAAATGTTAGGGTTATGGAATGAATATAATATGTACATATGTACATTGGATTAGGTATAGGGTAAATATAGTAGGATGGACATAGGCTAATGGGTATAGAATGAGGAAAATGTGATGAATATAAAATATGCATTCAAGTATTAACTCAATTTTAACAAAGTCTAAAAATTTCTACAAAAAAATGAATTTACAAGAGAAAAATTGTGCACTTACTATTCTTGTACTTCCCTGTAGTATTGGGTGAGTGTTATTGTTATTTAACAATATTGGATGAAGTTGTCTTGATTGAATATCGTATATAGATAGAAACATAGAGCTTATTTATGCTTCATGTTCTAGCATCCTCATTGATTCTAGTCCATTGATTGTTGATGTCATTCAGGTCCCTTTGCAATTGATTTATAATAACTCAGGTCACTTCTGTCATGTATATTTTTATGCAATATATACATGTTTTTACTAACATTTCAGGTCCCTCTGCACTTGATTTCAAAAATATTTCAGGTCCCAACTGCCAACAATATAAGTTCCATCGTCAATTCAGCTGCACAACTAAGTTTCTTTTTGTGAACCTTCCCCCCTTGCTTATGGGAAGACTTGTCCTAAAGTCTTGTTTATTTTGGAGGATGATTCTTGCAAACTCAATCTGAAGAAATGGTAAAACAAAATAGAGAATTCATATTGGCCAAACAAGTTGGTTTTCCAATATGAATTTGAGTTTGTATTGTGCCACTTGCGTGGATTTTCACAACCAAACTCCTTTATTATTTTTGACCTTTTTCTATTTTTTCTTTTGTGAATGGAGGTGGGGTGTAAGGGAGTAGGGAAGTATGAAATCTTATGAAAATAGGTTATATTGAAGTCATGATGTAGTAGTAAGTCTGGATAGATAATAAGTCTTGGACTTCAACATGCATGGTCATGGAGCTTAACATACAGTATGGATGATGAAAAATATGAATTCAAATCATGAACAAATGATGATGATCAAATCATGAACAATATGAATTCAATATGAAAGGCTTCTTTGGAGATTGATATGACTTGACATGGTACTGAACTTGACTGCTTCTTCTGATGATTATCTTCATGTCTTTTTGCCTTGATCTCGATCATGTTGTAGGGTTTGGTGGTGTTGTTGATCAACATCTAAGAGAAAGATTCAAGAGTTTGAGTTTCATTGAATGAACTCAAGATCAGGTGAATTTTCACTTTGCTTTGATTTTAACATTTGTATTCATATTCTAGAATATGAATTTGACTTTGAAAATTACTTCATCCATGGAGTTCACTCCTTCATTCTTCCTATGACCTGCAAAAACATAGCACTTGCCTACAATACAAAATTAGATGATGGAGGAAGAGAGGTGTACAGTCTCTCTTCTTCCAATAAACATGTAAATCATTACAATCATTGCTTAGAAAACAATTCCAAAGATTATATACAAACAAATTGCATGTATTTACCCCTTTGAGGAATGGTGGCCAGCCTAGACCTCCTAGCGGTATTTTGTTTACACAATATTTGTTTTATATCGAATTAGAGTGATTCCAAAGCCAAGTTGAAGTGAATTCATATGGCTACCTCCTGTATAAAAAATATTTCAAAATGATTTAAAATGATAGGGTAAAAATTATATGGAGTGTCATGTTTGATAGGGCTTCTTGTGAATTTGTAACTGGACCAACAGTCACTATTTGAAGCGTAACGTCTTTGATAAAGATTGGATCAATGTGATTCCACTTGGATATTAAAGTAGATTCATTTTTGTATTTCCAGTAGAAACATGTTTTAAAAATTCTTAGGCTTGATATCACAAAATTGGTGATGAACAGACCTAGGAGGCAAAGTTGTACTATATTGTTTTGAAGACATGCAGTCACTAAATGTGGCATAACGTTTTCATTTCACCTCCAAATAGGATGATTCAAATTGTGGATTAAGCTAGACTTGCACATATATCTCCCATATAAACAGGTGTTGAAAAGAAGATGATTTGGTATTTCAAATATGCCAATGAACAGTCAAGACCTACAATTGTCACCATGCAGATTGTTCGACAAGCAGTTAGTATTTCAAGAATAACTTTTTCATATGATACCTAATTGAAGTGATTCAAATTAATTTGGAAACTATATTCCAAGGGATATTTTCCCTATGAATTTTAGATAAAAATGTTTCCATTAGACACCTCAAATATAGGCTATACTAACTCTGTCCTCAACATGTCACTTGAGATCTAGTTTTGATCTTGATCACATTTTTATTTGTGATATAATCAAAATTGATTCCAAAACTATATTTCAAGAGATATGTAAAAAAACAACATGATTTCAGAATGATCCTATATGGTTACCCAAAATAGGCTTGTTCTTACTGCATTTTGCCATGTAATCCTTTCAAATGAATATTGAACAATGATTTGAAGAAATTGTTTGAAACAAATTTATTATGGAAGTCTTATTGTGAATTTATTCTACTTGTTTATTTATTCTATTCTATCCTATTCTATTTAGAAAAATAATTCATTCTCTCAAGTATAAGAGAATTTCCAGTGCATCCATTTTCGTAACAAGATCATAAGTAAACTCATATCCAAATTTGAAAAATATACTTTAATGAATGTTTGGACATGAAAATTTATTTGATCATAGGGACTTGATGAGAAAGAATTTTGAAGAATGGAGTATGTTGTAGCCTATTCTTTAACATCATTTTTAGATCTTGTCATGTAAATGGATTTTGTAGTTATTTTTTTGATTTTATGTTTTATTGGGGGGTTTTGTTTTGGAAACCTAATTTTAGGATCTCTATTTCTAGGCATAAAGAAACATAACTAAGAGAAATGTATACTAGCTAAATTTTTAGTGTTTTTGTTTATCTTCTATTTGACTATGTTGATAATTACCACCCCGGCAACGGTGCCAAAATGTTGGGCTAATTTATTGACTAAATTAACACAAGTATTTAATTATCAATCCGGGTTTGTAAAACTTGAAGGCAAATCCACTGTATATGGACATCAGATATAATCAAGTTTAGAAGATAAAATTTGAAGATTTAAAGAAGTAAATATTACAAATATAAACCTATTTTAACAATTTCTAATTCATTTATGTAATATATGAGGGAAGAGGCTCCTAACTTAGGAGAACGAGGTTGTCCTTCCCTACAATACTACTTTCATGAAGATAAATCTAAGAGCACTAATTAACAATGGTTTATGATGTAGAAGATGTAAAAGAAGAGGCTCCTAACTAAGGAGGTCCACATTGTCCTTCTTCACAATCCTACCATATCACAATCACCATTGCTTCAAACCAGAAATGTAGCAATAACTTCAAATAAGAAATGGAGAATGAAATTCAGTTTTAGTTCAAGATCAAATAGAAGGAGAATTTAACTTAAATTCTTGTGTGTCCCTTCATATGTCGATTAGAATTAAACCAATATTCATTCAGCAATCATCACACATCTAAATACATTTGAAATAAGAACTAATCTATGAAAACTATGAAAATTGAACCAAGAAGTGTACTTAGCTTGGTGTGGGGGCCCTCCACCCTTGCCTTGCACACTTGAAGAAATCTCAGCTACAGCAACTTCAGTACATCAGCCAAGCATGAACAACAAATTGAAATGAAACAGGTTCTTCAAATTAGCTTCCAACTCAAATTATACAAAAGTTACATATAAATTCCATTTCAAAAGCCATCAAAGTCTTGGTTTTAAATAGAGGTTTAATGAAACAAATTGATCTATATTATCTCTAACACTCATATCTACTCATATTCACCTATATAAGTCGAACTCATCCAATTCATCCCAAGAAATATGGTCAATCCCATAAAATCTCAAAACTGCCCTATTTCCTAGGGATTTTCTGGTGACTAGTCATGTTTGACCAGCCTTGACCGGGCCTAATAAAGCTTGTTCTGGCCGAACCAAGTGGAGTTAGCTTAGTCTTAGTTCCCAAGCTATCCATCCACGTATCAAACTCGAGCCCAAGTGTCCTGCAAACATGTCATCCACATAGCTATGACGGGAATTTCTGATTCAGTCCAAAATTGCACTTGAAACTCAATTTTCATAAAAACTTCTAGAAATTGCAAAATTAAAATTAAACACCTGAATATGCATAAAATACATCAAAATGATATGGATGTGATGGAAAATTGACGGAAAATATAAGTATTGAGTAGGTTTCCCTAAACAAAAAGAGACCAAAACTGAGGGCCAACATCTCCCCCTTGCTGATCTTCAAGCATGTCCTCATGCTTGTATTTGTCTCATTGATCTTCTGCCTCTGTATGCTGACTGATGTTCTGATGTACCTGTGACTCTATCCCTTGAAGATGGAGCTTTCTCTTGATCTACCTGTAAAAAGATATCTATGCCTTCATGTACTTCTTCTCTTTTCTTGTGGATGACATTCTTTACCAATATATCATTCTGGATGAGCAGACTCAGATGAAAAATAAAACTTGAAGTTTGCAATACATTCTGACATAGGATCCATGTCCCTCTCAAATCAACAATTTACTCAAAGGATCCAATATCCAGTTGCCCTTACATCTCATTAAAAGAAGCAAATTTTTTTATGTCTAGGCATTCACTTGCAAAATAGGGGTTGAAAGATCCATAAAACTATCCCAAACAGAAATGAATTTGAGAAAAAATTGTTCGCATAGAGTCTAATTAGGCTCATTCTGAAGAAAACCCATGTTTTCGTTTTTCAAATTGCATTTTCATTTGCCCAAAAAAAGCAACGAAAAATAGTAGCTTCTCAAAATTGAAATGCATTCCTGAGATTGAATGATCATTCAATTTGCAATCAATTTTTTCCTCAAATGTTTCTCCAGCATCCTACTTACCTCTTTTCTAATGCCCTTGACAAAGAGATGAGACCAATCCTCAAAAATATGAATAAAGTTTTGATATAAAAAGATTATAAAAACATAATAAACATGTTTTTATTAATCTATTTCTTATAGTCTATCCTCCGTTTCATCAAAATTAAAAAAAAACTCCTTTGTCTTTGTCTTTGCAGCAATATTGTCCCTGTTTGTCACCACTCTCCTCTGTCTATGCAAACCAAATATCCATCTTTATACACACTTCTGTAAGAAAGAGATTGAACTTTGTCTTGGAAAAGAAATATACCAAAAAAAAAGAATGAAATCATATCATAATTCCTCTTTTTATAATCCATCTATATGAAATATGGAATTATAATTTTAAATCTAGAATACCACCATATATGCATTTACTCCACCATATGTCCATTTACTCTTATCCACCATGCGTATGATTTATTTTAAAAACATTATGAACACGTTAAAAATAATGTTTTTTTAAAAATTAATACCTCTTAAGCACTGCGGATCTGCGTAAGTTTTTCCTTTTCAGTCTTAAGTACAGGGAATCCATGTAAAAATTGTCCCACGCTTCAAAGTTCTAGATCATACTATGTTTTCGGCTACTTTAAACACAAACAAAACGCTCAATTGACTGGTTCTATGCCTTGACTTATGCAAATTTACACAGCGCAGTCTTCAACATATGACTTCAGGATCATCTCTTCACGCTTCTGGAGCACCCATTCAACAAGATATTCTGGTACCGATTTGTATTCTCCACAATTTCTTCAGCAACCTTTGATTTCTCCACAACATCTTCAGAAATATCTGCTCTATTGATTAATTCAACACCAATTTTAGATTTTTGCTGCCAAATCTTCAAACACAAGCGCACACTTTGTGTTTTTTAAAAACTCATTCCTCGTGCATCAAAGCTGAAACTCGACTATTTGATCATAAAAATGCATGGACAGGTGTAGTTTTCAGCTATTACATGCTTTCAAAATTTCCTCAGTCATTATTTCAACACGCAGTCAAACTTCAATAAGACACCCTGGCTGTGATGAACTGTAGTGATTTCCTTTGCAACGTGGCTCAATTAGCCTGCGTGTTTCATTGTTAAACTGCATTTAAACACCCTATGGCTTTGTTGATGGAAAAGTCTCAATGAATGACGGCAGTGACACATATTAGTGGTGGGAGAGGCGCTATCTTATAACTGATGTTTTCATTAAAAAAAATATCCCGAGATTTCCTCAAAAAAAAAATATCTACTGCATTAATGAAAATGAATCGCCAGATCTCTTGACTTATCCCTCAATCATCTCCGCTGATTCTTCTTATCTCCCCAGCTCCTCAGCGCTATATTTCTTGCTCTCCTTTCTCGGTTTGATATCTTTCTTTCCTGTGTTTTCTTTGTAAAACCATTTTTTTGATTTCCTGAGCCTCTCAGCGGCTGTGATGGCAGCAAATGTATGATTCTGAGCTACAACAGTGGCAGAGCTATTAATATGCAGAAGGTTTATGTCAAAACGTTTTTACCTGTTGACTGTAGTTGTAACCCTTGTAAAAACGTTTTACTTTCCACAGGTTTTTTTCAAAACGTTTTTACCATTTACTGTTGTCTGGTTGTGCTCTGTTAAAAGGCACATGGTTTTTTTAAAAACGTTTTTACAATTGACTGCTTGATTGCTGTCCTAATTTCTCCACAACTGAAGGTGTTGTATGAATTCAAGTGGCTGCACAATGTTACCTTTCTTTCTGAGCCTTCAAAATAGCGATGATGGTGAGGTTTAAATTCTGATTTGACTGTTTCTCTGTTAATTGATTGCTGCCATCGTGGCCAGCCGTGACTGCTGTAAAAAATAAATCATGGATTTATTTTTTTACTTTCACCATTACCTACAGTTGTTCAACCATACACTCATAAATTATTTCAATTTATGGCACATATCCTCACTCTTTTCCATATTACCATTGTGCCCATCGAAGGTTTGAGCAACTTTTGAAATCCTATTTGAATCATATACCCCCGCCTAATATCATTTCATGCAAGATTTTAATGAATTCACAAACTCCTGTGCCTTTCAATATGATTCAATATAACGCAGTTGTGCAACATATATTTGTTATTTGTTATATGCATATATTTCCTTATGAAATATTGCCTTTGTTGATGTATTTTCCTTAAAAACAATACGCATGTTTGATATTGCTCACCCTTTACCATATGCTTGATATCGTTGCATAGTTCCATAAGGTTTGCCATCATATTGTATGCAATCTGCCATTATAACTTCACCTTATTGCATCATGTCATTTCAATTTTGTTTGTTTGATATTCCATATGTATTGCAATGATTTCCTTAATTTTAAAATGACCATTTTTAGGTCATGTTTAAAATTGTTTCCATAGGACTAATGCTTGCTTTGTTTGTGCAGGTGCAACTTGTTTAAATCCTCACTTTGATCCATTTTGCTTGGAGGAAAAATACTTAGGGTTAGGGTTTTTGAAATGAATATGGAATATAGAAAATAAATGTAGGTAAATAGAGAATGATATTTAGGGTTATGAAATGTTAGGGTTATGGAATGAATGTACATATGTACATTGGATTAGGTATAGGATATAGGATAATAGGATAATGTATAAAATATGCATTCAGGTATTAACTCAATTTCAACAAAGTCTAAAAATTCCTACAAAAATGTGAATTTACAAGAGCAAAATTTTGTACTTACTATTCTTGTACTTCCCTGTAGTATTGGATGCATGCTGATATTCTTTAACAATATTGGATGAAGTTGTCTTGATTGATTATTGTAGATAGATAGAGCTTATTTATGCCTTCTATTCTAGCGTCCTTCATTGATTCTGGTCCATTAGCATCCTTCATTGATTCTGGTCCATTGATTGTTGATATCGTTCAGGTCCCTCTGCAATTGATTCACGATAACTCAGGTCCCCTCTGTCATGTAGATTTTGATGCAATATATACATGTTTTTGCTAATAATTCAGGTACCTCTGCAATTGATGTCAAAAATATTTTAGGTCCCAACTGCCAACAATACATGTTCCGTCGTCAATTCAACTGCATAACTAAGTTTATTTTTGTGAACCTTCCCCCTTGCTGATGGGAAGACTTGTCCTCAAGTCTTGTTTATTTTGGAGGATGATTCTGCAAACTCAAACGGAAGAAATGGTAAAACAAAATAGAGAATTCATATTGGCCAAGCTAGTTGGTTTTCCAATATGAATTCGAGTTTGTATTGTGCCACTTTCGTGGATTTTCACAACCAAACTCCTTTATTATTTTTTATCTTTTTATATTTTTTCTTTTCTGAATGGAGGTGGGGTGTAACGGAGTAGGGAAGTATGAAAAGCTTATGGAAATAGGTTATATTGAAGTCATGATTTACTAGTAAGTCTGGACTTCAACATGCTTGGTCGTGGAGCTTAACATACAATATGGATGATGGACAATATGAATTCAAAGCATGAACAAATGATGATGATAAGATCATGAACAATATGAATTCAACATGAAAGGCTTCTTTGGAGATTGATTTGACTTGACATGGTAATGAACTTGACTACTTCTTCTGATGATTATCTTCATGTCTTTTTGCTTTGATCTCGATCACATTGTAGGGTTTGTTGGTGTTGTTGGTCAACATCTAAGAGCAAGCTTCAAGAGTTTGAGTTTCATTGAATGAACTCAACATCAGGTGTATCTTCACTTTTCTTTGACTTGAACATTTGTATTCATATTCTGAAATATGAATTTGACTTGGAAAATTACTTCATCCATGGAATTCACTCCTTCATTCTTCCTATGACCTGCAAAAACATAGCACTTTCCTGCAATACAACATTAGATGATGGAGGAAGAGAGGTGTACAGTCTCTCTTCTTCCAATAAACATGTAAATCATTACAAACATTGCTTAGAAAACCAGTCCAAATATGATAGACAAACATAATGCATTTATTTACCCCTTTGAGGAATGGTGGCCAGCCTAGACCTCCTAGCGGTATTTTGTTTACAAAATATTTGTTTGATATCCTATTAGAGTGATTCCAAAGCCAACTTGAAGTGAATTCATATGGATACCTCCTGTATAAACAGGTTTTCAAAATGATTTAAAATGATATGGTAAAAATTATAAGGAGTGCCATGTTTGATAGAGATTCTTGTTAATTTTTAACTAAACCAACAGTCACTATTTGAAGCGTAACTTCTTCGATAAATATCGAATCAATATGATTCCACTTGGATATTAAAGTAGATTCATTTTTGTTTTTCCAATAGAAACATGTTTTAAAAATTCTTAGGCTTGATATCACAAAATTGGTGATGAACAGACCTAGGAGGCAGAGTTGTGCTATGCTGGTTTGAAGACATGCAGTCATTAAATATGGCATATATTATTCGTTTGACCTCCAAATGGGATGATCCAAATTGTGTCTTAAACTAGACTTGAATATATATGTCCCATATAGACAGGTTTTGAAAATAAGATTATTTGATATTTCAAATATGCCAATGAACAGTCAAGACCTAGAATTGTCACCTTGCAGATGTTTCGACAAGCAGTTAGTATTTCAAGAATAACGTTTTCATATGATACCTGATTGAAGTGATTAAAATTTATTTGAAAACTAGATTCCAAGGGCTATCTTCCCTATGAATTTCAGATAAAAATGTTTCCATTAGACACTTCAAATATAGGCTGTACTAACTTTGTCCTTAACATTTCACTTGAGACCTACTTTTGATTTTGATCACATTTTTATTTGTGATATAAATTGAAAACTTCAAAATGGATTCCAAAACCAGATTTCAAGAGATATATATGATTTCAAAATTATCCTATATGGTTACCCAAAATAGGCTTGTTCTTAATGCATTTTGCCATGTAGTCCTTTCAAATGAATATTGAACAATGATTTGAAGAAATTGTTTGAAACAAATTTATTATGGAAGTCTTATTGCGAATTCATTCTACTTGTTTATTTATTATATTCTATCCTATTCTATTTTAGAAAAACAATTCATTCTCTCAAGTATAAGAGAATTTCCAGTGCATCCATTTTCGTAACAAGATCATAAGTAAACTCATATCCAAATTTGAAAAATATACTTTAATGAATGTTTGGACATGACAATTTATTTGATCATAAGGACTTGATGAGAAAGAATGTTGAAGAATGGAGTAGTGTTGTGAGCTAATGACTAATTGAAACCAAGTTTTAAGATGATCTTTGTCTGCTTGGTTCTCATTAATTGTCATAGCACAAAACTCTTCTTGTGGTACTTGTTCAAAATCTTGTATGCACAAGGGATCGTGTGATATACTTGCTAGAAATTCTTCAATTTCTGGCTCTAATGTTTGATCTTCATTGCACATGATCCATGATTCATTCACCTCCTCACAAAGGTAGCTAGAAGAAAGTTCTAGATTCTCTTCTTGTGGATCATCTTCATGGATGTTTTGTTGCTCTTCTATCCTTTGACATAAAGATTCAATCCTAGTGAGCATTCTAAATTGAGGACAAGGACTTGAAATAGTTTTGTGGTAGCATTCCCTCCTTCTCTAAATGATTTATTTCACATCATTCTTTAGATCTTGTCTTGCAAATGGATTTTGTAGTTATTTTTTTTTCTTTTATGTTTTTGTTGGGGGGTTTGTTTTGGGAAATCTACTTCTAGGATCTCTATTTCTAAGAATAAAGAAACATAACTAAGAGAAATGCATACTAACTAAATTTTTAGTGTTTTTGTGTACCTTCTATTTGACTATACTGATAATTACCTCCCGGCAACGGCGCCAAAATGTTGGGCTAATTTATTGACTAAATTAACGCAAGTATTTAATTATCAATCCGGGTTTGTAAAATTGGAGGCAAATCCACTGTATATGGACATCAGGTATAATCAAGTTTATAAGATAAAATCTGAAAACTAAAGAAGTGCATAGTACAAATATAGCCTACACTAATCATTTCAATTCACCTTGCAATGAAGGAAAGCTGAAATGGCTCTTAACTTAAGAGGTCCAATTCTTCCTCAATTATTACTTGACGAATAGAAATTAGAAACCATGAGCTCTCAATAGCTTAAGATGGAAAAATCATCAACGAAGGGAGGCTCTTAACTTAAGAGGCCTTTGGTATTTCCCATCATAATTCATTCACCATAATGCTATCAATTGAAGATGAAAATTCATAAGAAAAACTGCTTGCATGTAATCAAGGAAAAAAACCTAGTTTCAATCCACCAATTTAACAGAAGGAGTGTTCAACTTGAACACCTTGTTATTCCATCTTACTAAAGTGATGAAAAAACTAATATTCAATAAAATAAATCATCACACATCAGCCATAAACCAATTTGAAGCAAAGCACATCTTAATACACTTGAAACAAAAACTAGTCTATGAAAACTATGAAAATTGAACTAAGAAGTGTACTTAGCTTGGTGTGGGGGCCCTCCACCCTTGCCTTGCACACTTGAAGAAATCTCAGCTACAACAACTTCAGTAGATCAACCAAGCATGAGCAACAAATTGGAATGAAACAAGTTCTTCAAATTAGCTCCCAACTCAAATTGTACAAAAGTTACATATAAATTCCATTACAAAAGCCATCCAAGTCTTGGCTTTAAATAGAGGTTTAATGAAACAAACTGATCTATATTATCTCTAACACTCATATTTACTCATATCCACCTATCTAAGTCGAACTCATCCAATTCATCCCAAGAAATATGGTCAATCCCATAAAATCTCAAAACTGCCTTACTTCCTAGGGATTTTCTGGTGACTAGTCATGTTTGACCAGCCTTGACCGGGCCTAATAAAGCTTGTTCTGGCTGAACCAAGTGGAGTTAGCTTAGTCCTAGTTCCCAAGTTGTCCATCCATGTATCAAACTCGAGCCCAAGTTTCCTGCAAACATGTCATCCACATAGCTATTACGGGAATTTCTGATTCAGTCCAAAATTGCACTGAAACTCAATTTTCATAAAAACTTCTAGAAATTGCAAAATTAAAATTAAACACCTGAATATGCATAAAATACATCAAAATGAGATGGATGTGATGGAAAATTGATGGAAAATATAAGTATTGAGTAGGTTTCCCTAAACAAAAATAGACCAAAACTGAGGGCCAACATAAGGCCTTCCATTAATGCACCCTAAAAGAGCCTTAAAATGACCAAGAAATCCTTTTTATTTTTACATTGTAGGTCTTATTGTTCACTAGTGAACCATATAATATTTATCTCTAGATGGTTAACATCGAAAAGAAGTTATAATGGAAATATAAAGGGGGTGTATTTAAATATTTCAATATATGTCAAGGGAAAAATATATTCAAAATAGTAAACACTATTAATATTTTTAAAAAGTATACAATTAGGATGTACATAGATGAATCGATATATGTATGTAGTTTCATCGACAATTGATTTGTTTAGTATATAAAAGCAAATGTGAAAGATAGAGATATAAATACATTTTTAACAAATTTATATTTTCATGTGTTTACAACCCAAACATAATGTTTGTGATCCCGAACCTATATGTGAAGTAGCCAATTCATCATGCACATAAGCTCCCCCACAAAAGGCATTTAAATTCAAAAAGCGGTGTGCATGGTCTTAACATTAAAATAGAATGCATTATCCAAGTAATAAAAATGTGTGTGCATTGCCCATGGGGGTAGTTCAATTGGCAATGACCTTTTTATGAAGTAATATGTGAACCATGAGATTCAAAGTTTTGTAGAAAAAAGGTTTGAGGGTGCACATTAGAATTAAATTATGGGACACCGAGGCCCTTCGAACAAGGGGTGAAACCTTTCCTTTACAGTGCGGGTGAAACAATGTGATCAATGATCGAGAATATATAAATGATCGAGGTAGAGTGCGGGTCCATTAGAAGAGGTGTTCTAAGGAAGTATATAATGTATAAGGGATGAGACTTTGTCAATTTGACCTTGTGAAGGTCCATCGCATAACAAAGGTCAGGGATGTCATCTAACAAAAGGTAGGGTCATTTGTTGAAACAAATTATTCCCGTTCCCCAGATTTTCTACCCTAGGAGGTATGAGGGAAATTTTGAGTAGATGTGCTCATGGAAGAAGTTGATTCAAGAAGGAATATTCCTAGTGGGAGATTATATATTTGTAAGGATATTATGAGGATTGATTTAAATGTTTTATGTTAACTTTGTGATGCAACCATACGACTAATACACCCTCACACCTTCTCAGGACTATTTCACCCTTATAAAGCTTTAAAGCTCCATGCCCACATATACATGTCGGAAGTGTAGTTTGGTTCTTTTCCTTTAAAAACGGGACCACTTAATATATCAGAACCCATTACATTATCGTAAGTGTTTTATTCCACTTTTTGCCTTAAAACCCCAATCAACACTTTTTATCACAACACATAGAAACACAGGAAATACACAGGAAACCCTGCTCCATACATATATCTGGATATCAAATATTTATAAGCCGACTTCTATATATCGACAGATCCATCCTTTTGGTCCATCACCTTCCAGCAGTCATTCCATATCTCCGATCTCCGATCGAGTGATCTCTGTCATCCGATTCTTCTCCAATATAATGGTCAACATTGAGTCCAAACATTTAAACTAACGCCAATTCTCCATCGTCGATCTACACGTAGTAGATCTGACGGCCCACATCTATTTCAGGCAGACAATTAATACGAGGATTAACTACCTGAAAAAGCGGTTTCCCTATTCACCCTCATTACTACGTGTCAAAGGGTGAATGGGATCAGGTGACCACCACTCAATACTGCTTATAGTCCTTTCGCCACCCGAAATACCATGCATTATTTCGAAACTACCTGTGCGATCCAATGGTCGTGGTCGATCACGCTCCAACGGCCACGATTGAGTCGGCCAATCGCAAGTCACGATGATCACTGTTTAGAGTCCTTCTACTTCAAAGCACCTATATGATATCATTCTAATAGACCCAATAAAGTATAGAGCTTCATCTATAAATGGTTCAAGTCTGAATTCCAAATCTGACTACGTTTTGCGCTCATTCTTAGTGTAAATTGGGTTTTTCGCTTTCGGGACCAAAACTAAGTAAATGGACTTCGCCAACTCAACATCAACAATGATATTTAAAATAAAGCCACGACTTCTATCAATCATACAATTTAGGTGTTAAACATAAAAAAATAAAGGGATAATCACCCGGCCTGAATACAAAGAATTTGAAATCATACAAGGGTTTCTGCAGGCCCAATAATCAATCATAAACAAAACAACATCATTCATTCAACATAAAACGATTACAGAGTCTCGCCTTAGCCGATTACACAAATTAAAATATCTTTGTTTCAATTACAATCCACACACTATTCTGCTCTCCTGAATCCTTCCTCTTTGGCCTAATTCTTCAATTAGTGGCCTATGTTCCTAATCTACCCGTAGGCTTACAATTCCCTCATGAATCCTCTCTCTTTGTCTCTCTGTCTGTTTCACAAAACAAGGAAAATACATATATGTTCTATCTAACCATATCCTTCCAAAAATGAAGGAAATCACTATATTTTTAAAAATCACATCCTACTCTAACTAATTAATGTAGATAGTTGGATTGATCTCCACGCAAGGAGGATCACTTGCCACTTTATTCCTAATTCTATTCAGAATTATGCAACAATTAACCACATACATAATTTGAAATTATTGCAATTTAAATAACCAATTATTCCTCCAAAGTTTCATTAGCCACAACATGTGACCACACCATCACATTGCTGGCTAGGCCTAGATGTTCCTGCATCACTTTGGTTATAATAATTTGTGTTTGTAGGGTGCAGACAAACGGAACGTAGAAACCATATAACAAGTAACGATGTGAAAGAGAAAGAGGGAGCAAGAAAAGCTCTCAGAAGAAGGAAATTGTTGAAAAATATAAACAACAAATGAAATTGTTGAGAATGGGACAACATGAGTTCTAAAAACGGGAGTGAAGAAGTGAGAAATTAAGAATGTAAAGGCCAACAAATTTGGAAGTTGAGGAGAAAAATTACTCGAGAAGAGGTTCTAATAAAGTGAGCTAGAAGAAGGGAGTCTATTAAGAGGGTGACTTGGTATTGGTGGCAAGTGACAAATGTGTTATGGAAATGGAGAAGGATTTTCGAAGCTCACAATTGGACGAGGGTCCATAGAAGAAGGAAGTCAGAATGATCTTTGATAGTCATAGTATGGTTTCAAAGAGAAGTCACAATCAGGTGGAAGAGAATTTCAAAAGAGTTGACATGAGGAAGATAATTTATGAGGATTTTGAGGGGGAATTGGTTGAGTTAAGAGTAGAACCTAGTAATAGAAAGAGGTTTCTACTAGAACATGGATATGGATGGATAACATAGAAGAAGAAGGTAAGAAATCATTCATTACAATTGAAACTCAAGAAAAGGTTAATTTCTAGGTTGACAAAATAACTCTTTATGTTTAAGATGGAAGTTCACTACTGTGAATTAGGGTAGAGAGCAATCCTTGGAGAGAATTATAACAATGAATATGTTAATAGGATAAATTTTAAGAGCATCACATATTGTTTGGAATATCAACATAGGGTGCTAAAACCATATGTTGAGGCTAAAGGTTCTAATAATTTTAAGTTTGATAATTAGTGTGTGGTTGTAGGATTTGTCGCAGATGATGGAAAGAACATTAATTTTGTTCAAGGTAGGGCATAAGAACAATGTTTTAGTGTTATTATTTTGTAGGATGAAGAACAATTACAGAGCATTGTCATAAATTTTGCAACAAAAGAAAATTTTAATTTTCTTGGAAGAGGAAAGAAGGTAGATTTTTTTTGTAAAGGAAATCAAGGTGTATACCATGTACACTGAACAAATGCATCTATGGAAGAAAAAAATGAGATTGAAATTTTTTTATTTGAAGATTAGATTCATAATTAGAGAAGTTTCTGGTTTTTGAAGAGATGCCCAAGGTTGATAAATTTCTTCATACAGACCTTCATGTGCTAAAACTGAGGAATAAGTTATTACAGTGAAAGAAGTAGATGAAGATTTGATGAATGGATTGATTCCAATTCTGCATGAGGAAAGGGTGGTGTAATCATCTAAAAAGGTTGTGAAGTCTCATGTTTTTAAAACTAATGAGTGGTTTGTGTTTACAGGTAGCGAGGAATGTAAGGATAAACAAAATCATAATTTTTTCATCTTAGTAGAGGAGGCAACATTGTATCCTTTAATCAGTAAAATGGAAATATATGAAAATTAAACAAGTGAAAGTATTGGACCCTCCAGAGAAGACTAAGATGTGAAGGGAACAATGAGATAGGTTAGAGATAGTAATATGATTTAGAATATTAGTTTGTAGTGCTAAGATCTTCCTCAAATTATAAAAAAAATGCTTTCATTGTGCTTAAGGATTCATCAAATTTTGCAAGTGAAATGGATATTTTTTATGTTAATTTTATGAGCAATTTAATGCAAATGAGAAAATAAACAAGAACATAAACATGTACAGAACATCATCAAAAAAAAATTACAATAAGAACATGATAAAGGAGTACACCCCTCCTGGGCTACGTATCCTTGGTCCAACTCCCAATGGCTTGGGCCTCCCTATTATGCTCAGAAATGTAAAAATATATGTTTATAATGTTCGAATGCTTCTGAAACCTACTAAAATCAATCCAAAATGTCCAAAAATAGTTATCTATCCTCTTTTTTCATCCAATTTGGTGAGAAACTGAAGAAGTTATGACTTACCCTTGTTTTCCCATTATTCACTCCAAAAATCGCCCCATTTCCAGCATAATCCTAAAAATTAGCCCCAAAAATGTGCTAGCTAGGCAAAAATTTCATCGCGCTATGGGCCATAATATGTCGATCAACTGTTCATCGCAAATTGCAATCAGCGAGAACCGACAGGCTTAAGTTCTTATGAACAAGGCAGGCAATGTGTGATTGCGATGTGGCAAATCTGATAGGAGTATTAACTGGAACCTAAAGTCACATCGAATCAAGGATCCTTTCGCATTTCGCAATTGGCAGAGAACCTAATGCAAGTCCTTTTCTTCCTATGAGTTGCTATTGCGATCTTCGATTACGTTTATCGCATCGTAACCTGGGTATGTTGAGGGCCAATTTATCACATTTCTTATGTTGGGCCAATTCATTGCATCGCAACTTCAGGGCCAATGTTTTATCACCTTTCCGCTTGTCTTTTGCGAAGTTCGATTGTGATTTATTGCATCGCAACCCTTCCTTGCATCAGAGTTGATTCTTTAAAACGATTTGTTTGTGACTAGCTATTTGTGATATGATGGTGCCAATGGTGGCATGCCACTTGGTGGCTCCTCATTCGCTAAAGGGCCTTGCCACATCATCTAATCCTGCCATGTGTCCAAGTCAAACCTGAACTTTGACTTGCTCTAACTTCTACATATGAGCTTGGATTTGAATGGCATTCACACAATTGGATTTCGAATGAGAAGCTCTTTGATATGAAGTTAGGTTTATGAAGATTCTAACACTTTGATTTTTGTGCCTAATTTTGAGCACCTGATCACTCCTCCCTGCTGGAAGCCTTTTGGACCTCAAAAGATCACTTTCAATTGACTAGCAAGTTAGGATACAGTTCCCTCACCTTTCCAATCTCGATCCATTGATCAGTGAATTGGAACTTGTGATCTCCACGATTCTTGCCATGTCTTTCTATGTACTTGACTATAACCTTTTCATGTTATTCTTCCACTATTTGATGTACCATTTGGAGTCGTTCATTGAACTCTTTGGCCTTTTCCATGTTACTATCAGTAGGGACATCCTTCTTACCAAGATGATACAATACATTATGATGCAAATGGTAAACAAATTCCTCAATTTGATTCCTTTGACACAAGCTTGAATATACATCTTGAAAGTATGTATTTTTCTAAACATAATTTTTATGCAAAACAAAATGATGGTTAAGGAAAATAGTTATACAAACTATAGGTCTCTAAAGTGTATCAACAAAATTGTTGCTTATACCTTTCTTATAACTTTTGACAAAGTGGAATAGAAGAAAGCCCATCCAATGGAAGTGCCTTTACCGCTGAAACTTAAACACTTTATGATTGAAATTTTTTGAATGAAGAGAAATGGGATTACAATATTGCAAATAGACTACACCACGACATGGTCACTTTCAACAACCTAGAACTTAAATGATTGTCTCAAGTCTAAAAGTGTAAGTACTGGAACTGTACTAATCTTTTGTTTTAAAACATCAAATGTCTCTCGCTGTTTGCCTCCTCACTCGAAGACCTTTTACAGAACTGCCAACGAATGTAAATGAACTACAATATAAGAAAAATGAACAATTATTCTCCTCCAAAATTGGGCTGCTCCCAAAAAACGTCTTATCCAAATGACTATCTTGAGTCTGCCTGCTCAAATTGTGAGAAGAGAAATGGCATTTGCAGCTTCACGGTGATGTATGATTCTTTCACCTGTGTCTACAAGAATGGAATTAATACCACCACAAACTATTATGACATCAATATTGAAGAGGTATAGCTTTAGCTCACCTTCTCCATGTCCCACACAGACTCCCGAAAATCTTTTGGAAACCTGAACACGCTTGGAAGAACCAATTTCACAGCTCAAGTACATCAAAGAAGTTTGATCCAACATATACTTTGACATCTTCAAAAACATTGTTCATGACATACAAAATCAAGTATTATTTTCTCATACATGACATGTTCATAATATAATTTTCTGAAAATGAAAATTTCATCCAAATAGACTATCCTGTCTAGAAATGGCTTCAACACATCTTTCTTCATATGCGTAAAAGTATAGGAGCATGGAAAGTTACTAAAACCATAACAAGCCATTCAAACAAGAGGTGCACCACACGGTAAAGGAGTAGGTCGAATGATCCTTTTATTTAACAATCCCTAGATTTGTGTCTTCTAATGTTAGGAAGAAGACACTTTTGTTGCAACTGTAACTCAAGTTGGATTCCCCTCTTGGGAAGTAATCCTATTGGTTCCAGAAACATTTCATCATATTGGTTAGCAACATCAACCAAATGAGTTTTCAAATTCGAATTACAACCATCAAATGCTTCATAATAAATATCATTCTTAGGCTTGATGATGAGAAGCACAAGATTCTTGATCAAATTAACTTGTCTTTTCATCTGCCTTGCATTAACAATCGAAAGATTTGTTTTTTTGTTGTGAGATCTCACAATATATTCTACTCCATTTTTGAATAAATTATATTTTTTTTCATATCTATTGAAGATAACTTTTCTATCATAAATGTATAGACTTCCCAAAACAATGCCACAAATATCTACTACTAGTCATAAGACCTATTTACTCCAAGATTGTTATCAAATCTTTTCAAATAGAGATGGAAGATAAAACATACAGTTGAAAGACAAGCAGAGGAAACATGGAATTAAAAGGATTTACTATTGAAACAAACAGTAAAAAACTAAACTACACATTGAAGGTAAAATGACACAGTAAAGAACAGTCAAAGTGTATCAGGGTTAAAGAGTATCAAATTGACGACCAAGTCAAGTAAATCAACTAGCATGAAGATAAACAACAAGGAATACAGTTACAAAACAGAAGATAGAAACTCATGAAAGCACTTTCACCAGCTACAATGAAGATTATCCGAAGTAAAAGTGAAAAAAAAGTCAAAAGAAGTTTAAGGTTAAAAGATGAAATTAGAGCAAAAATGGTACATTCTTCAGAAATTTCCTGTTTAAGTCATAGTTTTGCAAAACCTATTGTGGCTAATCCAAGACGTATTTCGAGACACTGGAAGAGGTTTTTGTTCCTAACAAGCCAAGCTACAAAAAAATATCTCACTTTTTACACAGGTATTACCAAGAAGGAGATAGATGCATGTCTTCACAACCTATTTTTCAGTTTGTGCAAAGTACTGTTTTATCCCAAAAACATTCTTATCTACAATAACCTATCTCAATACTCAAAAAACATTCTTATCTAGGTGTATCTCAAAAAATTTCTTATCTACAATAACCTCTTTCACTTTTTACATGTCTATCACGAATTGAGATATAAAATCATATCATTGGACCCTAAGTTTGCAGAATTCCTAGGGCAGAATGCACAAAGGAAGGATGCAGTTAGTGACTAGGATGCCTCATCATCAACTAAGAGTTTCTATAAAATTCGAATTTCTCTTGTTCGTCACCATAAATCCATAGAAATAGTGCCAAATAGATTCATTAATTTTGGATGTCCTTTGTTAAAGTTCTATTAATGTAAACAGTTGGAGATATTTCTGAAACTAATCTTGATATTTTTTCAAGATATTTCAGTTTACATTTAGTATAAATACATATTCATTTGAAGTATTATTTTGAGTGGATTCATATACATTGCTGTAATACTGTTTTTTTGGAATAAAGTGCTGATTGGATCAAATTTTCGCATGGCTTGCTGGACAAAGAATTAATGCAAGGGACTTTTCACAGATTTCTTGAATCAAACACTAGATCAATAAGTCCTATATACCTTATGTTTTAAAGTTTTCCTTGTTTATTATATCATCTCTGTTTCACATCTGAATGATAAACAAAAAAGAGTAATTCAGAATTTGCTTTATTGCAGTCTATCTTCAGAAGTTATCATTTTCTATGTTTTCTTCTGAGTTAGAATAAACAGTTAAATCTTAATTTCTCCTGTTTTCTAGTTCTGCCACTTTGATTATATATTAAAGAATACTTAATTGCTCTTTATTAGTAATCATTCACGTTCCCTCTTGAAATAGGTTGGAGGATTCTTAATTGCCCTTCACCCATTTTTGAAACCCATTCCATCTATTCCAAGACTTTATCTGTTCCCTGTTTGACCATCTTGCCTTGTGAAACCATCCTTTGTTAAGAAACCTAGTCCAGTTAAGCCATCTTCCTTGATTTCATTAGCCCAGTGGCCTAAACTACTTAGTCTTACCCCTTTGCTATTAAATCTCACCACCCAAACTCAAACAAAATTCCTAAACTTCATAGCTAGCCTAATATGTTCCAAAACAAAACTAAATCATAAAGAGAGAGCCCTATCTCAATACATATTGGATAGAATCTCTGTCTAAAATATTGGTTTGTGGTTACCTCGACCTCCTTTCCCCTTCTTACAACTCCTGGGAAGAGCTGAGTGATAACACAACCAAGGCTTCTAATAATAACTAGTAACTAAACCTAAGGTGTTCCAAGGCTTCTAGAGCATTTGTCCAAGCAAGGCTCTAGGAACTAATAACCGAACCAATACCCATAAATAACATGAACACCAATTGGAAAACAAATGAGAAAACCCAAAACACCATGGCTATCCAGGAAATGTTAAGGCTATAAAATGGAATGCCTATCTAGATATTTATATTTTAATAAATTAAATAATTAAAATTGTGCACTACTAAATAATATCTGACATTTATGGAATTATAAAAAAAAAAAATATTTTCTTCTTACACTTATATGCAAATTTTATTTTAATAATTTAAACTTTTAACGAACCAGATTTAAATGCAATAAATCAAAATAAATATAAATTCATTTATATATAATAATTTTGCTTTAAAATTTAATTTTAAAACATTATATATAAATAAATATAGTTCTACTTTTACAATAGTGGGAAAAATATCATAACTTAGTTGTCAAACTAGTGAGGAGTTCATCAATCTCACTTGTCTAACTAGGTTATGTGTGATAACTCATCACCATTATTCAAGGAAAACGAAGCCACTTTCACATGGAATGTTCATCATCTTTAAATAAAACATGATTAACAAATTAATAATCTCATTAATATTACAAATATGTAATTTGCTAAAACAAATAGATACAAATAGATATAAATGCATATGGGAATGGAGCAAGTGTGACAAGGTGTTATATTAAGGCAATCCATGTTGTAAAGGCTAAGAGTTTGAAACTCCATGGGGAAAAACCTAGATGACCTGAGTCGCCATAGATTAGAGGTGTTAGTTATCTCAAAACTCATTACCTAGTTATAGAAAAGACTTAATAAGACATCATTAACAAATTGATGATAAAAAAAACTAATTAATAATCTCATTAATGTTAAAAATATATAGTAATTGTTAGGATATTTCGACACATAGGAAATAGTTAATTATAACTTGGTCTAGTGTAGAGTTAGGTAAAGTGTGTTTCTTTACTATGTATTTTTGTAACTTACAATCCAACAGTCACGATATGTAGTGATCTGATGGTTTATTCTCTCCTCGGTATTACTGACACTTGATTTGTGGCTTAAAACTAGATTGGTCTATGATCTCTATTTAAAGAGTGTGGAGGATCATTTGTAGGGAAACCACTCATGAGAGAAGCTTATGTAAATTTTCTTTCTTTTATTAATAAATTTCTTGAAGTGGTCGCTTTGGCTCAGGTCATGGACTATTTCCTTCCTTGAGGGTTTTAACCACGTCAACAATACTAGTACATTAATCTGTGACCTATCTGTGAGTAGTGTCCTTTGGTGTTTTGTCTGAGGAACTTACCCTATAAATTCCTACATGGAATCAGAGCTATTTGAGGGTTGCATCGTTTGGTGGTCCAAATTTGAAGCCAATAGACTTTCATCCAACTGTCTTTTCCTAGATCTACTGTTACTGATATTTGGGCTGAGAGGACTACTCTATTGTGTTAGGGGCGTCTGTTCCAGTGAGGAACCCCTTTCGTTTGACACGAAAATGTTTCTGGTAGCCCTAGCTATGTCATTTTTAAGATCTGGAGGTATACAATGTTTATTTGTAGTTTTCAATTATTTTCCCTCTGTTTTTTTTCGGTTCATTTAGCTCTTTGTTTTTTTATTACTAGATCTATGCCATTTATTTCTATGTATGCTCTTCACCCCATGACTTTGTGTGACCTGGGTAAATCAAAAATAGAAAGGAAGGATTCTTCTCATGCGCATGCTCTTTTCCATTGTGCCTTAGTATGATCTCGGAAAATCAGAAACATTGAGGGAAATATTTATTTTCCGGCTAAAGCTAACTTCAAGCCGTAAGTTTTTTTTTTTTATATGTCCATGTTGGGTTTTGTGTTTTTTGTTTTGTAGGAAAAAAACATATTTCTCAAGTAACCATGCACCCCAAAGCTTGAGTGACTAAAAAAACAAAAAAAGACAAAAAAAGAAAACAAAAAAATACAAACCCCCCTCCTCTTTTTCAAAAATTACTAACCTTTTAATCTAGTTCACTTGGTCCAAAGCTATTTTATGAGAATAGAGGTCATGAGTTCAAGTATTTCTTTTTTTTGAGCTAATTAGATTAAGTTTGGAAAGGGGGCTGTTTTTTTTTTAAATATAACATTATCATTCATTTCTGCACATTCCCGCACTTCATCGGCATCTTCAACAACTTTTTTTTCAAAAAAGCCATAACTTCTTCATTCGGAAGCCTTTTTTAGGGCATTTTTTTTTTAATTAGCCAATTTTTTCAAGATCTTTCCATTGGAACACTTAGTTTCAACATCTATAACTTCAATTTCTATTAAAAAAGAAATACCATGCCAAGTTATTCTTGACAGCACTAGCTACTTCCAATCATGGTCGTACATTCTGGATTCATTTACAAGTAAACGTCTTTACATAATAGCCTCAGACCAAGAAACCAAACCGAAAGATGAAGATAAGGTAGCCAAATGGGAACATAGGCAAGATCAAGCATGTGGGTTGATAGGGATGTTGATAGGGAAGATTTTTTGTCCAAGTTTAAGACCCTTAGACTTCTCTTCGAAGGTGTTAATGTTAAGCAAGAAGATGGTAACCTTATCTATTCCATTCTTACTAAGTTGGGACCAGCCTACTCTGTGTTTATTTCCACCTTCATTTCTCAAGGAAAAGACTACAAGTCCCCTTCCTTTGATGCCTTTTGTGATTCTTTACTAAGAGAACAAGAAAAACACTTAAATCTTGGTCTTCTTAATCTTGGAAAATGTTCTAAGAAAGCCTTAGTCGCCCAGCAGCAACCAAATTCAAAGAATCCTAAGAAGCTGTATCCCAAAAAGAATGGTCCTAAACCAAACAAGCTTCCTAAGCCATTTCAGTCTCCAAATTAAAAATCATTTCAACAAAATGATGAGGCAAATAGAAACAAAGGGAAGAACACTAATAGACATTGCCACTTTTGTAATCAAGATGGCCACTTAGAATCCAATTGCTTTAAGAAGATGGAAACCTTGGAAGTAGGAGTGAAGAAGCATAACATCCATTTGGAGCACTCAATAACTTCAACTTCATCTTCAAGAATAACACTTTCTACATGTGGTTGTCAAGCATCTCGGTCTGGATACGCACTAAATGTATATTCTTCTTCTCATTCTCATGAGTGGCTCATTGATTCTAGAGCTTTTTATCACATGGAAAAAACAAAGCCATGTTTTCTACTTTAAATGATTGTAGCACCAAAAATATATATGTTGGTGATGATATATCTCTTAGTGTTGTAGCGATTGGAATTGCTCATATAGACAATGTTCAATTCAACGATGTATTATGAGTTCCAACCTTATCCTGCAACCTTCTATCTGTATCTCGGATAACTCATTCAAGTGAAGGTAAAATCTTTGAATTTTCACCTCACGATGTTGTAATTAAGGACCTAAGAGATCCTAGACAGATTTTAGCTATTGGCATTGGTGATGATTCTAGAAGGTTGTATAATTTTAACAACTTTGGGTCATCAAATATTCCATTTATATTTGTTGTTCATAATGATGAAGTGAGAAAACTTTGGCAAGAGTGATTTGGTCACATAAACTAGCGCTCCCTTCATAATCTATGTAAAGAAAATCTGGTGACAGGTCTTCCAATGGTATCTTGCAAAGATGGTGTTTGTTCTGGATGTGTACTCGGAAAACATCAACAAGATAGTTTTGTAAAACGTGCCTCTTTGCATGCCTCAACCCCTTTAAAACTTGTGCATAGTGATTTATGTGGTCCACTTCCAGTTGTTTCATTCTCTCGCTATAAGTATTTCTTAACTTTCATTGATGATTTCTCCAAATGCACTTGGTTATACTTCTTAAAACTCAAGTGTGAAGTATTTAACATGTTCTTGGCCTTTAAGGCCTTTGTTGAAAAACAATTTGGACGTCAAATTCTTAAGCTAAGATCTGAAAATGGCAAAGCATATGTTAACAAAAAATTCATCAATTTTTGCATTGAGAATGAAATTCAAATGCAACATACTATTCCATATACTCCATAACAAAATGGTATAGCTGAAAGACAAAATCACACCTTAAAGGAAATGGCTAATTGTATGCTTCAATCTAAAGGACTTAGTCTTAATTTTTGGGAAGAAGCAATTAACTGTGCAAATTACATAATAAATTGCACTCCTACTAAGATTTTAAAGAATATTACTCCAGAACAAGCATGGAGCTAAATTAAACCAGATGTAAGTCACCTTTGTGTTTTTGGAAGTGAAGCATGGGCCCATATTCCAGATGAGAAACATAAAACTTTAGAACCTAAGAGTGAAAAATGTATTTTTGTTGGATATTCTGAAAATGTCAAAGGATACAGACTAATTCCACTTAAGTCCAAAAATGTTATGATTAGAAGAGATGTAAATTTTGCTAAAAATATATCAGCCGGCGAGTCTAGTTTGGCAGATGTGCCACCTCTCTCTATCCCTTCTACTTCTAAAAATATTTCTTCTTCAGATGATGAGCGACGATGACAATCCTCCCCCACCTTCTCAGTATCCTCATTTAGCTACTCAGCTTCCAAAATGGGTCCATGCTACTCGAGATACGGCATGTGCTCTTGCTGGTGATCCTACAGATCAGTGATGTACATGTTCTCAGTTCGATAGAGCCTCTTCTTTACTAGCTCAAGCTTCAGCTAATTATGATCCTGACACCTTTGTAGAAGCTTTAGGCCATCCACATTAGGATGCAACTATGAATGAAGAATATTGTTCATTATTAGCAAATGATACATGAGCTCTTGTTTCCCTTCCAAAGGGACGAAAACTTGTTAGATGCAAATGGGTTTACAGAACCAAGTATGGACTAGACAGAAAAGTTGATAAACATAAATCTCGTCTTGTTACTAAGGGTTTTTCACAAGTTGAAGGCATTGAATATATAGAAACCTTCTCCCCTATTGCCAAAATGAACTCTATCCGCCTTATCCTTTCCCTTGCTACCTCTTTCAAATTGGAAGTCCATCAGATGGATGTTAAATTTGCCTTCTTGCATGGGGACTTGCATGAAGAAATCTATATGGAAAAATGTACTAGCTTTATATAAATAGACTCCAGCCTTGAATGTTGACTTAAGAAATCCATTTATGGTCTCAAGCAAGCCCCTCGGGCTTGGTACGCAAAAATGGATAACTTTCCTTCAGAAACTAGATTTTCTAGGTGTCATTTTGACAATATTGTCTGCACCAAGAAAGTGGGAAAGCCTCTTATCATTCTTGTTCCTTATTTTGATTATCTTATCCTTACTCGTAGTGTTCCCAACCTTATAAACCATGTGATGTCGATCTTTAAAAAGAAGTTTGAAATGACAAACTTGGGACAGTTGCATTATTTTCTTGGTCTTCAAGTCTTGCAATCCAAGGAAGGTATTTCCCTTTCCCAGTCCAAGTATGCATGTGATCGTCTATGTCATTTTGACATGGAAGACTATAAGCTATCCCCTTCTCCCTTTCAGTTTGGAGCAAAACTTTCAGTCACTTGTACTTCCCTGGAAGTTGATGCTACCTTATAGTGTCAAGTTGTAAGAAAAATTTTGTATCTGACCCATACTCATCCTAACCTTTCCTTTGTTGTTGGCTTTACTGCTCAGTTTATGCAAAATCCACATGAAAGTCATTGGAAAGTAGCTAAAATAGTACTTTGTTATGTTCGAGGTATAGTTTAGTTTGGGATTCATTACAGTGTAGAAGCAGCTCCTCTATTGGTTGGTTTCATTGATTTTGATTGGACTGGTGACCTTGATGATTGAAAGTCTACTGCAAGCTATGTGTTCACTCTTGGTTCAGGACCTATTACATGGGCTTGCAGGAAACAAGGTGCCATTTCTCTTTCTTCAATAGGATCAGAGTCCGATGGTGCTGTAGAAGCTAGTAAGGAAGCCCTATGGCTTTGTCAGATCTTGTTAGAGTTTGGCTTTCAGGAGCAACATCTGACTAGACTTTGGTGTGATAATCAAAGTTCCAATCAACTATGAAAAGATCCAATCTAGCATCAGTGCAACAAACACATTTAACTACACATGCACTTCATCAAAAAGCTCATTCACGACCATGTTTTTGAAGTGAAATATTGTTCAACAGATGATCAAGTTGCAGACATCTTTACAAAGGCTTTCACAGAGGTGAAGTTTACCAAACTTCGATTTATGGTTGGAGTTCAGGAAGTTATCACTAAGGTGGGATAGGTTCTAATGCCCCCTTCCTTCTACTATTGTGTCATATTTGTACATCCTTCAATACTATCCGAAGTTGTTCTTAAGGGGGTATGTTAGGATATTCCGACACATTAGAAAATAGTTAACTATAACTTGGTCTAGTGTAGAGTTAGGTAAAGTGTGTTTCTTTACTATGTACCTTTCTAACTTACAATCCGACTGTCACGATATGTATTGATCTAATGATTCATTCTCTCCTCGATATTACCGACACTTGATCCATGGCTTAACACCTGACTGGTTCATTGATCTCTATTTAAAAAGCATGGAGGGTCATTTGTAGGGCAACCATTTAAAGCTTATGTAAATTTTCATTCTTTTATTAATATTTTTCCTAAAGCAGCCATGTTGGCATATGTCGTGGACTATTTCCATTTTTGAGGGTTTTAACCACATCAACAATACTGGTGTATTAATCTGTGATCTGTTTGTGAGTGGTGTCCTTTATTGTTTTGTCTGAGGAACTTACCTTGTAAATTCCTACCATCATTAACTTTAATATAAAAATATTATAATCTCATTAATTAAAATATAGTAATTAGTTTTAAAATAATAATTTTTGTTTTATATAAATTAATAATTTTTCATTTTATTCATTATTAACATATTATCCAATTTATCGTCCAATAATTTTTTTTTTTAAATAAATTTTAATGCAAATCTATTTTAATATTAGTATTTTATTTTTTCTTTTATATGTAAATCACTTAAAAGTCAACTTCTAATATTATTAATAATATGTTTCCCCTATATTTACACTACATCCACCAATTATAAAAAATAAACTAAAATATATGTTAAAAGCTAATTATCTTTTAAAATTATTAGAATGGTAAATACATTTTAATTAATTGACTATCTATTGAAATAATTAAAATCAAACACTTATCTTTGACGTGCTAGATGACAAATATTTTAATTAATTGATCATATTTCAAAATCAAACACTTATCTTTTACGTGCTAGATGACAAATATTTTAATTAATTGACTATATTTCAAAATCAAACAGTAATTCTTTACGTGCTAGATGACAAGTATGTTTATATTTGCTTGTATCTATCTATAAGTTGGTACTAATCACATTTTTGGTAATTAAGCAAACTCTCAAAAATATGTTTTACATACTTGTAAACTTTCAAATTCCATCTCCTATGAATTTCTCATGGCCGAGCTTAGATCTCTTATGAATTTCGATGTTCAAGTCGTAAAGCATCCGGCGATAAATTCTTAAAACCATGCTCTAGATCTTGATGTTGCTCCTCTCGACATTTGTGATATATTACTAGGATATACATACTTGTGGAAGTGATATATTTATATGAGCCTAAACATTACTCTCTCATTATTTTTTTGGGTAATACGTTATACAGGATAGCTGTGTTGGCCCCACCTAGTGCAACCTCTTTGATCTCTTCCAAGAAATGTAGTAAGATCATCTCCGAGATTAGGAAATTTATTTTTTTCTTATTCACTCTCAAAGTAAGGGAAATATCATAACCACATCCATGGCCCCCGCAAAGAGTTCCTCCACGCAACAGAAGCAGGTGGATATAGTCATGAGAGAATGTAGGGACATCGTCTCCTCATGCATAGGGGTATTGTTGCATTGTTAGGTCAACCATTCGTTCGATCTGACTCCTGTAGCACCTCTAACCAACAAGCTGATATATCACCACACCATTGTGGAAAATTCCAAGTACAAGTAGTGACATGATCAACATTGTGTGACACACAAGTTTCAAGTGAGGAACAAAGTCTCGTTACATTTGCAGAAAGAACATCTTACAAGAGCCCATCGGAAGCTCAGACAACTCTAATATGGCTCTTACACCATTATCAAGGTTGTGGGAAGCAATGCTTTGGAGCACAAAATTGCCCCATTCCTTGGCTTGTACCGAGTGTTCAATGTGGACCACCCTCGACCATGCTTCCCACCATTACTAGACACGTTAGAGATTGCAAAATAGCTCAACAAGGACCAAGTTCAGTAGAAGTTTCCCCATCTCATGGAGGAATTCAATGCAATGGGGACCATTGCTTCCTAAGGGGGGAGGAATGATCCAGGTGGATGTTGGTGGCCACCTTCCTATTCCACTTGGACCTCCACCACAACCTCTTTTAGTTTTTCAATTTCCTTAATTGTAGGAAAATTTACTAGTTTTATCCGTTTTTCGCGTCCTAAAATTTCAGAGCCATTTTGAGGCCCTAAATGATAGTTTTTTGGAAAAAATCCATTGGTATTTTTGAAGGAAATCACATCAACAACTGTATTCCTTGGATAGATCTCTCCAATAAGGTATCATACACATTAAACGAAGATAATATGACCAAGTTACGACCTCGGGAAGTTGGTTGCACAACTAACCCCAATGGGGCCCATAAACCCTTGGTGTTACATCTCCTCGGGTTAAGGTTTTGGTTGTTTAGTGTTTTCTCCTATTGTTAAATAATAAAAAGGCCCTCGAGCCTCATTGTAACTCAGTTTAGAGGCATGTAGCCACCACATCTCTTCTTAGAGAGAAATTACCATCGACCGAGCTAGTCTTATTTCCATTTTGTTTGTAAGCATATTTCAATATTTGATATTAATGAAATGAAGTGTTATCTCTATTGCATCTTTGCATTTATGGTTATATTGGTAATTTGTTGTGTTCCTTTTTAAATCTGGATCATCATGAAAGTATAAATATTTGACACCTAATTAATCAAAGGAACTGGATAGATGAAACCAACATGTAGAAGTTTGTCAACCTCATATTTAATCACGGAAACCTTCTTGGGATGGATCAAGTAGAGGCATTGCTAGATTGTTTTAACATCAGGATACATTTTTATTTTGGGAACCGCAACGTTTTGATCAATCCCTAGCATTTATTCCTAAGGTCAGGAAAAGACATCTCGAAACTCCTAAAATAGAGATTTATAAGTCTCAGTCTCATTTAGAGAGGAAGATGCGTTAATATGTAAATTCTTGATTATGTTAGGTTTAATCAAGATATCCAGAGGGATGGTATCTTCAATATCTGATAGTTTCTCTCGATCAATCTTGCAAGGATTTGCAAAGTCACATCACACAACAACCATTGTGACAAATGAAAAATGTGTAGGAGAAGAAGACGAAGGTAAGGCATAGGTTTAATAGAAAGCCCCAGAGCTATTGGATCCTTATACCCAGATCCTAAGCTGGGATTCTTTCCGCAGTTAATACCTGGTAGTAGGACGGACCGCCTACATTAAGAAGAGCCGCAAGTGGCAGCGTACCCATAGCCCACCTCCTTGTTAGTGTAAGGCCACAAGAATTGTGCTAGAGCCATGTGGGTCAAGTTGATTCAATGGCACATCAAGTCGCCGGATAACCATAATTCCAAATTGATTTAATAACTGCCAAATTAACATTTATAACCTTGAATGCTGTAATTATTTACATTAAATGGAGTATCAATAATTTTACGGACTGTGATATTATACAACGCAATACATTCATATAGTAATTCAAAAGATGTTTTTGTTGTTGTTAGCGTTAATGTGTTACAATGTTGTAAGAATATGAAATGTAGATAAATACATTATCTTTCCAAATATATAATTTTTATTACTAGATATTCTATCTAAGTGTGTGAATTTTGAGTTTTACTAACATTGTTATGTTATTTTCATTCATACTGTAATGCATATGATTTCATTAGTGGAACCTATAAGTACATAAATAATGGAATATTGATAAAAAATGGTAAAGTTGCATAAAACAAAGTGATTTCTATTCTTTGAAAAAAATTGATCTTAATTTCATATCTTTTTGAAATATGAATTTTTTTTAGATCCTTGAAAACATAAGTACTTCTGTCAATGCACCCTAAAAGAGCCTTAAAATTACCAAACAGTTTTTATTTTTATTTTTAGATTGTAGGTCTTATTGTTCACTAGTGAACCATATAATATTTTTCGTCAAATGGTTAACATGGAAAAGAAGTTATAATCGAAATATAAAGGGGATGTATTTCAATATTACAATATATTTCAAGAGAAAAATGTATTCAAAATAGAAACACTATTAATATTTAAAAAAAGTATACCATTAGGATGTACATAGACGACTCCATATATGTATGTAGTTTCATGGACAATTGATTTGTTTAGCATATCAAAAAATAATGTGAAAGATAAAGATATAAATACATTTTTAACAAATTTATATTTTCATGTGTTTACAACCCAAACACAATGTTTGTGATCCTGAACTTATAAGTGAAGTAGCCAATTCATCACACACATAAGCTCCCCACCAAAAGGCATTTGAATTCAAAAAATGGTGTGCATGCTCTTAACACTAAAATATGATGGATGATCCATGTAATAAAAATGTGTGTACATTTCCCATGGGGCTAGCTCAATTGGTAATGACCTTATTATGAAGTAATATGTAAACCATGAGATTCAAAGTTCAATAGAAAATAAGTTCAAGGATGCACATTATAATTAAAGTAGAGGACACCAAGGACCTTTGAACAAGGGGTGAACCTTTCCATTACAGTGCGAATAAAACAATGTGATCAGTGATCCAGAATAAATAAAGAATCAAGGTAGAGTACGGGTCCATTAGAAGAGGTGTTCTAGAGAAGTATATAATGTAGAAGGGATGAGACTTTGTCAATTGGATCTTGTGAAGGTCCATCACATGACAAAGGTCGGGGATGTGATCTAACAAAAGAAAAGATCATTTGTTGAAAGGAATTATTCCCGTTCGCTACGTTTTTTGCCCTAGGAGGTATGAGGGAAATTTCGAGTAGATGTGATCATGGAAAGAAGCTGATTCAAGAAGGAATATTCGCACTAGGAGATGATATCTTCGTACAAATATTATGAGGATTGATTTAAACATTTTATGCTAGCTTTGGTTATAAGAATTTGTGTTTGTAGGGAGTATACAAAAGGAAGGTAGCAACCATTTAATAAGTAACACTATGAAAGAGAAAGAGGGAGCAAGAAAAGCTTTTAGAAGAAGGAAATTGTGGCAAAATCCTAACAACAGACGAAATTGTTGATAATGGAATAACATGGGCTCTCAATGTAGGAGTGAAGAAGTGAGAAATTAAGAATGTAAAAGCCAACAACTTTTGAATTTGAGGAGAAGGACTGCCCAAGAAGAGGTTCTAATAAAGTTATCGAGAATAAGAGAGTCTATTAAGGGGTTGACTTGGTACCGGTGGCAAGTGACAAATGTGTTATAGAAATGGAGAAGGATTTTTGAAGCTCGCAATTGGACAAGAAGAATCCATAGAAGAAGCAAGTGTAAATGTTGGGTCCCTATAATACTAGTGATTACCCCATTACTATTGTAGTTATACCCCTTATTAATATTGTTGTGCCCCTATTGCCCCATAGAATCCCTCTATTGTTATTTTTGTGGCTTTATATTATTATTGTTAGGTCAGCTATATTACATTGTGACTCCGTAGACTCCTATATATAGAAAGGAGGTTTTTTCATTTGAATCATCCAAGAATTGTTCATTTATGTAATGTGAAGGAGGTTTCCCCCTCGAAGAGGCTTAATTCTAAGGCGTTGATGTATCTTTTCTATCTTTTCTTGAGCTGGTTTCATATCATTTTGTATCAGAGCTTTGGATTCTAGTGTTTCGGTGCTCCAGGCAGGTTATCGTGGCATTTTCACTATAACTTATTTTCTGTGATGTTTCAGAAGTCACAAAACAAACCCATTTGAGAAGAAATATCTCTGAATCTTGGGTTTAAATTTCAGAGCTTTTCGCGCTATATATGCAGAGATATGATCTGAGGAAGTTGGCCATTTTGCAGCCTCCTCAATTACATTCCAAACAGGTGACCTGGGGAAAATCATCATAACTTTCTCTCTGGGGATCAGATTACAATTTCGTAAGAAGGTACAGAAAGAGGACATACTGTAGTTTCCTTAAAGCATTTTTTAGATCTAAAAGTCGAAACAGTGACTCGTGGCACGTCGTACAAGTTTTCTCTACGAAACTAGTCTATAATCAAGTCACTGTGGGAGAGATTGCATAACTCTTCCTTGGAGAATCCAATTTGGGTCAGACTTGTGGCATTGGAAAGAGGACACAAAGGGCTACTACAATTCATAAATTTAGAACTAGATGGTTGGAAAGTACAGAGATACATCAGAGGCAATATCGAGCTCCTACAAAATGAAAAAAGGTGTGTAGATTTTCTTAAATATTTTCTTAAGCTTGGTTTGAAAATTTATTTTGAAGGAATTCAAAGGGCATAGTATAGCATTATTATCAGTAACTGATGCCCCGAGGAAAGAAAATTCAAACACCTAGTAAGGAACCTGAAATCTCTATCATGACTCATGAAGAAGAGGAAGAAATGCAACATGATATATCAAAATTACAAGACCAAGCGCAACAATTGTTCCTTACACAAAAAGGAACAGAATCTAAGATGGATGGTTTAAAGAAAGATGTAGAAGCTAATATGGATGGTTTAAACAAAGGTGTAGAAGCTAAGATGGACTATTTAAAGAAATGCGTAGAAGCTAAGATGATTGACGTGGAAGCTAAGATGGATGATTTGAAGATAGATTTGAAGACAGACATGGTTGAATTGAAGAGAAATATGAATAAGTTGTTAAAAGAAATGGGCACTAAGGGTGAAAGGGTACTAAAGGAAACTCATGATGAGAATAAAATAAATGTTAATCATGATTCCATAGACGCTAATGTTGGATCAAACACTCACCATATTCCAAAAATTGATATGAGGAAGTTTGATGGCAAGGATCCTTCCACATGGATATTACAGATGGAGCAATTCTTTAATCTCAACAATGTGCAAAACACACAAAAGGTACGTATGGCAACTTTATATTTGGAACCAAATCAGTTTGTATGGTATTAATGGCTTTGCTCTCTTAAACAATTTATCACTTGGGCAATTTTTACGGAAGAATTGATAGCACAATATGAGGATACAGAAAGCAACACTTTTTTTAGCCAATTGATAAGTCTCAAACAAAAGGGTTCAATAATGGAGCACATTGAGGAGTTCCAAAAATTGAACATAAGGGAAAAAAATATTCCAGAGGAGCATAGGATTGATGTGTTCTAGGGTCTTTAAAGGATAATATCCAACATGATGTTCGCCTTTGGGAACCTGATTCATTAGGGAAGGCATTTAGGTTAGTAAGAAAAATGGAAAGAAAAATTATGGCAACCAGGAAGCATACCACTCACAACTATAAAGAAGGAAGTGTTGTTGGCCCTAGTCTTCCACAACCTCTAAGGTTGACACCACAACAATTGGAAGAAGAAAGAGAAAAAGGGCTTTGTTACAGTTGTGATAGCAAATACACTAAGGGTCATAAGTGTGCTGAGAAGAAATTATTCTACATAGGTTGTGAAGAGGAAGAAGAAAAGGAGCAAGAAAGGTCAAAAGAAGAGGATATACTCCAGGAACAAAGCCTAGATGAAGAACAAATAAATCCGACCATATCTTGTAATGCATTGGTGGGAATTACCACTCCTCAAACCATCAAGATAGAAGGACAAATCAAGAAGAAAAAGGTAATAGTTTGATTGATTCAGGAAGCACCCACAATTTTATTCATTGTAAGGTAGCAAAAGAATTGAATTGCTTCCTATATCCAGCACCAGAGTGTCAAGTGATGATTGCAAATGGAGGAACAATAAATTGCTCTGGAAAGTGCCATAATATCAAGCTATTCATGGGAGAATATGTATTGACTAGCCCAATGCTTTCCATTCCAATGGGAGGTGTTAATGTTGTACTAGGAGTCTAATGGCTACAATCCTTGGGTACAATAGCTTTTAATTTTCAAGAACTTTTCATCAAATTTTCTGTGGAAGGAAAGGAAGTTGAATATTAAGGGGTATTGCAGGGAAAACAGGAAAGATAATCAACTCTAATGGTATGACAAAGCTTCTAAAAAAAGAACGAAAAGGTGTAATTGCACAATTATGTTCGCTAGATGTTTCCACATTCGAATCATCTATTTCTCCAGATCTCCAAATAGTCTTGGACAATCATTCCAAGGTATTTGAGACTCCCAAAGGTCTCCCACCTATTCGTGATCATGATCATGCTATTCATCTGATTCCAGGAAGTGTTCCTCCAAACATCAGGGCGTACAGATATCCCTATGCCCAAAAGAGTGAAATTGAACGTATGGTTGCAGAAATGCTAGAGGCTGGTATAATTCAACCTAGTCAAAGTTCTTTCTTTGCTCTAGTAGTATTGGTGCACAAGAAGGATGAATCATGGCGTATGTGTCCGCATTATAGGGAGCTTAACAAGCTCAGTATTAAAGATAAGTTCCCCATTCCTGTCATTGATGAATTAATCGATGAATTACATGGATCAATTTACATCGCCAAGTTGGATCTTTGTTCAGGATATCATCAAATCAGAATGAAGATTGAAGACATTCTGAAAACAACATTTAGAACTCATGAGGGTCATTATGACTTTTCGGTCATGCCTTTTGGCCTTACCAATGCACCTTCAACATTTCAAGGTTTGATGAATTCAATTTTCAAACCATTCATTAGAAAATTTGTCATAGTATTTTTTGATGATATACTAATCTACAGCAAGTCTTGGAAGGATCATCTTGAACATGTTGACAGGGTGTTACAACCATTCAAGGAGAAACAATTATATGCAAAAAGATCCAAATGTTTCTTTGGATTCCAGGAGGTAGAATATTTGGGTCATATTGTATCTCATGAAGGAGTTAAGGTAGACCCTAGCAAAATTAAAGCCATTAAGGAATGGAAAATCCCCACATCCATAAAGCATATGCGAGGATTTCGTGGGTTGACAGGGTTTTAACGCAAGTTTGTTAAGAATTATGGGAGAATAGCAGCACCTCTAACAACATTATTAAAGAAAGATGCATTTTCATGGACTCCGGATGCAACAAAGGCCTTTGAACATCTTAAAGAGGCAATGTGCCAAGCACCGGTCTTAGCTACACCGAACTTCACGAAAACCTTCATTGTGGAATGTGATGCTTCAGGAAATGGAATTGGTGTTGTTCTAATGCAAGATGAAAGACCCATTGCTTTTGAAAGTCGTCGAATCAAGGGAAAGTTTTTAAGCAAAGCTATTTATGAGAAGGAAATGTTGGCAATACTCCATGCACTTAAGAAATGGCGACCCTATCTAATGGGAAGACACTTCAAGGTAAAAACGGATCATGATAGCCTTAAATACTTTTTAGAACAAAGATTATCCTCTGAGAGCAACAAAAGTGGGTCACAAAGATGTTGGGTTATGACTTTGAAATCATCTACAAAAAAGGGAAGCAAAATGTGGTGGCAGATGCACTCTCAAGAAAGGATGAGGATGTGGAAGCATTTTTGTGTGCCATTTCTATTATCC
>APFE031660140.1:8935-46754 GCA_000404065.3 Pinus taeda
TCATACCCCTTGTCTTCTAACATCGCCACAGAGATAAGATTCTTCTTCAATCCTGGAACATGCATGACTTCCTTCATACGAAGGGTTTATCAGACTCCCTCTCAAAGGAAATGGTATTGATACCGGTCACACTGTATCTACCATCATTGCCCATCTCGATGTGCACTCAAAGATCTTTGTCCTCCAGATCAGAAAACAAATCTCTATCTCCCGTCATGTGAAAAGACGCACCACTGTCCAAGAACCACACCGATCCCATCACACTTGAACTTGAAACCAAGAATGCGATCAATGAAAAATCAAGCTCAAACTAAGAAGCTAAGGCCTCTCCCCCTGCAGATCCAGCAGCTTGCTTTTTCTTCTTCTTCTGCGGACAATTTGTGGCATAGTGTCCGTGCTGGTGACAGTGAAAACACTTCACCTTGGACATATCCTGCTTCTTGCCTTTCGCACCAGACTGAGAAGCTTTCTTGCTCTTCCCTTTCTTTGCTTTGGCAGCCAAAGCACAATTCTCTTCATCAGCTCCCTTTGATGAAGATCCGTTCTCATACCTATTGTTACTGAGTTTATCCTTGAGCGCCAAGTCGCTCTTGCTTTGGAATAACATTCGCAATCCGTTGAAAGACATTTCAACAACACTACTGCAAATTCGAATTCCACCAGCTCCAAACTCAACTGCTTCCGATCTAGAATTCGTGAGAACAAAATATTTCTCGTACAGAGATCAACTGTATGGGCATTCACCAGATATCTCACCTTCCAAAAGAAAGGATGAATCCAGAGGCTACCTGGCCCGATTACAGACTCTGCCTAGAGAAATAGAATGTAAACACTTCCTGAATAGTAGATCTGATGATCAATCCTCGCTTTGATATCCTGTAGAAATCTCTTCTACAAATCAACCAGCTCTGATACCATGTAGAAATTTTGAATAATTTAACACATATTCAACAGAGATTATCCTGATCATGTACTATTGCAGAAAACATACACAATACATAAGCTCCTCTACGTTGATCATCAATATAGCAGCATCAATACAATAAAACATCAAGAGCATTCACACATTAACACAGTATGTATCCCGGGGAAAGCATCTCGCTAAAAACCCCAACTATCTGTATATTAATGATTGAGTCATGTAACATTACACAGCATAATACTTCTCACAAGTATCTCCACCTCTGTTACACACAATACAGCTCAGATCTGAATCAATCACTGGCTCAAATCTCCTTCGCTGCTTGCCTGCCTCCGCTGCTCAATACCTGCATGAGAATGATGATAATTCCAAGGCAACCACGTATTTCCTTGGCTAAATAAAGTGAGCACAAGCTACAATGTGGGCAAACTCATTGGCATACTCAATCCCTTTGATTGTGCAAATCATCATGCACAGCTATAGTCACAACTGATAGCAATCTGATCCTCTAACACCTGTCCCTGCTGAACTGAACATGCACTGACATGCAACTGATTTAACTGATGTATTCAATAGTTGCATTATGAGTTAATAACTTGTGAATTAATTAATAACTAATTCACACAACTCATCTCTAGTCTATTTGCCAGTTAGACTAAATACAACCAGTTTAACAAAGCTAAACTGAACACAACTCCATCAACTGCACCTCCAGTCCACTAAACTAAACTCACTTGAGTTCTAACTGAAGTCCTGCATGCAAATATTAGTCATCCCATAGGTAACCACGTATTTCCTTCTGGGATCTGCATGTACCACATCCGTAGCTCATCCTGAAGTGCTCCAAGAGAATAAGACAGTTTATAGTCTAAATATTATTATGAGCTAATAATATTTGACTGTTCTATATTTAGACTGAGCAGTCACTCCGCTGTGATCTAAAAATAGAAGTCCATCTATTTTTTCCAATTTGACCAATCATCCATAAACAACAACCTGCAATCCAAAGACATGATCCATATGTCTAAAAATAGACATAGTCTAAAAATAGACTTGCGCCAAAAATAGCCTGCGGGCCCACTTAGTGAAGGCGACTCTTTTCACTAAGCTCCATCATCTTGTTGCAATCTCAACAGATTCCACCAGTTTATGGTGATAGGATTAAATTTGATGAACTAGAGACTTTGGATGAAGCTATAAGGAATGCATAAATTATAGCTCTATATAAGGAAAAAATAAGCCATATTTCCAAAGGCCTTGGGATGAAAATAAAAGAAGGGTTTCAAACATTCAATCTTTAAGAACAATTCTTAGGAAAAGCGACAAACTTATCCAACACATAGCAAATTAAAGGGGGTTGGTTTCTTGAATAAGAAACCAAAATTTCAGCCCATTAGTTGTTGGGGTTAAGGAGGAAAGCATTGGTATAGGGAATTAAACATAAAAAAGGAAAAATGAATATTGTACATCATATCCAAAGAGTCGATATAGTAGAAAATGTGGAATGAAGCATGGCTACACCAAACACAAATGGTTGAAGTAGGAGGTAAGTTAAATAATCATCTAATTGTTATTTTAATTGATTCTAGATCTAGTCATATTTATGTTGATCCCAAGTTGGTTGGAAAGATTAACATGAAGAAAACCAAGCATAGTAGGACTTGGTTAGTTCAGTGAGCTAAAAGAGCAAAACGAATAATAAATTAATCACAGAAAGAATGTCTCATCAATATGAATGGGCTAGAGACAAATGCATATTTGAACATAATATCCTTAGGATCATATGATTCTTTGATTGGCATGGATTGGATGGAGAAACATCATGCAATACTAGACTATTATAACAAAACATTTACTTACCTAGATGAAACACGGAAAAAAAGAAAAGTGCAGGGAATACCATGATCGATTTTTGTTAGGGAAATATCACTTGTCCAACTAAATAAATGTTTTAGGAAAGGGTACCAAATTTATCAAGTCCACATGGAGGATATGACCGAGGACCAGGCACTAGTTCTAGGAGACCACCCAATACTTAAAAAAAATTATGATCTATTTCCTAAAATTCCATGGTTACACCAAAAAGAGAGAATGTCTTATCTATATATTTATTACCTATAGTTTCATCAGTTCTAAAATAGCTTTACAGGATGAGCACACCAGAACTGAAATAATTATGAATGTAGCTAGAATATCTCTTGAAAAAATGGTATATATGCCCAAGTGTATTATTGTGGCGTGCCTCGGTCTTATTTATTAAAAAGGGGGACTTAGTACAATGAGAATGTGCATTAACTTTCATTAGTTGAAAAAGGACATAATGAAGAATGAGTGCCCATTAACCATAATTGATTATTTGTTTGACTAGCGTAGGGGAGATAAAGTATTTTATAAAATTGATCTAAGGTCAGCATATCATCAAGTAGGGATGAAGGAAGAGGACATCAATAAGACATCATTTCAAAATCAATATGGGCATTATAATTTCGTAGTGGTGTCATTCGGGCTATCTAATGCACCAAGTATTTTCATGTGCCTCATGAAAGGTATATTCCATAACTATTTAGATAAAAAAATTATCGTGTTTTTAGATGATATCCTCATATATTCTAGATATGAGGAAGAGCATGAAAATCATTTAAAGATGGTGCTGCAAGTACTTATGTAACATCAATTATATGCCAAACTAAGTGCTCATTTTGTGAAAGGAATATACATTATTTGGGTTAGATTATTTTAGAAGAAGGGATAATAGTAGACCCAACAAAGATTAAAGAAATTAAAGAGTGACTAGAACCCAAAAATGTGACAAAGGTAAGCTATTTCATCGGTTTAACACATTATTACAAAATATTTATTAGAGGGTTCTAGAGGGTAGCCCATCCTATTACTTCCTTGTAGAGTAAAGGTGTAAAATTTGACCAGCCTTATAAAGGTTTAGAGGCCTTTTATCATTTGAAGATTTGTTGACAAGTGCACCAAATAAATAATTTCTTGTGTGCACGGAATCATGTAAAGGACTTAGAGGAGTTCTCATGCAAAATGAGCATGTGATATGTTATGAATATAGGAAGTTGAAGGAGCATGAAAATAATTATGTCTCTCATGATTTGGAGCTATTAGCCATTACACAAGCCTTGAAGATGTGGATTCATTACCTCAAGGGAAAGAGGTTTGAATTAAGAACCAACTACAGTGGGTTAAAGCATTTGTTTGGGCAACCACATTTAAATGTTAGACAAATCAAATGGTTAGATTTGTTTCTAATTACGAATTTGAAATTAAGCACATAAAGGTAAAGGGTAATAAAGTGGTTGATGCACTTATGAGGAGAGTGCATGAAATGCATGCTATAACCATAAGCACATGTAAATTTGATTTTAGAAACATAATTTAGAGGCTGGAAATTCAAATCAGCAATACTTGGAAATAAAAAGATGCTTACAACAATGTGAAATGTAACCCAAATACAAGGATTATGAAATGGAAAAAGATAAAGTTATTTTGTATAAAGTAGAATCTATGTATTGAGTTCCTAGGGGCTTAAATATTTAGTGTTGAGTGAGATGCATATAGTGCCTTATGCTGGGAACCTAGGGTATCAAAAGACAATCTCAGTAGTCAAGAAACAATACATTTTGACATGAATCAAAAAAGAAATGGTTGATTACATAACCAAATGCTTGGAATTCCAAAAGGTTAAAGTTGAGCATAGAAAACCAATGAGGTTGTTACAACCAATTCCTAAATGGAAATGGGAAGTTGTTTCCATTGATTTTATTACAATTTTTCCTAGAAAAACAAAGTAGTGGAAATGGGAAGTTGTTTCCAATGATTTTGTTACAAATATTCCTAGAACAACAAAGAAACATGATTCCATAATTGTTGGGGTGGATAAATTACCCATGGTTGCTCACTTCATTCCAATGAAGTTAAAACACAAGGTAGCCAATGTTGTTGATATTTACATGAGAGAAATCGCTAGGTTGCATGGTGTTCCGAAGGTTATTATTTCATATAGACATCTCAATTTTACATCCAATTTTTTGAGAGGATTATTTAAGGGGTTTTCAATTGATTTAAATTTTAGTACAAGCCACTATCCAGAATGTAACATCCTTAGTCAAAAATACATGTAATACATTTAATAAAGGAAAAATAATAACGATGGTCATGGGACACTTATTCCAAGCTTAATGTTGGGAAAAAACATAGTGATGGGTATCACTTGTGATTAATTAATGGCTATGGAAATAAGCAAAGACAATGGAAAAGGCTTTGGAAAGACAAAGTGGGATTAATTGGCATTTTATTTATGAAATAATGGAAATTAAGAGAAAAGGGAAGTGAAAGGTCACAGGTTGCATGCAAGGAGGAAAATGAAGGAAAATAATGCAAAACTGAAGAAATTAGAGGCCTCATCAACAAAAAGGCTTATGAGGATTAGTTTGTAGTTTTTTGTTAGTTCAGTTTTGGAGCTCTCATTTTCTACTCTCTCTCATCCTCTTGGACACTTAGAATTTTCTTTGAGCACCCTTGGAGGAGCGTGGCATACTTGGGATTTGGAGAAATAAGGAAGATGAAGATCAAGAAAGTGCAAGAGGACATCGAGATCAACAACTACAACGACTTTTTCTTGCATGTACCGAGTTGTGTGTATGATTTCCTTGCTAGTTTTGGCATGCATGGCACATGCGTGTGATTTCTTGGTTATGATATATCATTGAAATGGAGGATTGCCTGGATTTATAGTGGATTTTCCTAGCCTTTCCATTTCATGGATAGCCATGGTGTTTTGGGTGTCTTTTCTTTTGTTTTCTGATTGGTTCTCATGTTCCGTATGGTTGTGGGTCTAGTTACTAGTTCCTGGAAGCCTTGGTTGAACAAACGCTCTAGAAGCCCTGTAACAACTTGGGTTGAGTTACTAATCCTGGAAGCCTTGGTTGGAAAAAAAACTATGGAAGCCCTTGGTGAGTTGAGTTACTAGTCCTAGAAGCCCTAGTTGGAAAAATGCTCTGGAAGCATGACAACAAATGTGGCTTGAGTTACTAGTCCTAGAAGCACTAGTTGGAACAAACGATCTAGATCCCTAAATGTCTTGGGTAGAGATCGATATGGTCATGGTCAGTGATGTCCCACTATGAGGTTGAATTAATGGTTGAGGGTTGAGGTTGTTTTGCCTTTGGAATCCCTAGTTTGGTTTTTCTTGATTTGTTTCATGAGATCCCACATTCATGCTTGGAATATGGCATGGGGATGAGTAGATGAAAGAAAGATTTGGTTAAGCCAAACTATGGTCGGGTGGTAGGCGGAAGTCCCATACTTGGTTTCATTTTTCATATGTTAATAAGAGATTATTTCCTCTTGTATTGATGGGTAAATATACTTGTTCATATGTGGTTTTTATGGTTATTATATCTCTGTTATTTATGTTCAATATATGATAGTTAACAAGATATTTTATGACAGTCTTGATGGATCACTCTCATCATGTTTTGATTAGAAAATGAATGAAAAATGAATATATGACCTAATAGATGATATTTTAGCTATTTTGATAAGGCATCAATGCTTCTTAATGATTATGAGATAAGTATGACCCACTATGCTCAGATCTATTGTTATGACCCGTAGATTGCATATTTGTGACATGTTTGACGAAATGTATGTCATGGATAGTAGGGGTAAGATAAAGTACTTGTACCAATTATTGAATTAGTAGCCTTATTCCATTTTTATTTATCATATATGAAATTTTCATGAATTTCTGGGTAGTGGCCTGAGCCCTAGCCATGAAAACGTAGCACAGAATCTAGGGTTTCTAACTCAAAACTAGCTGAAAAAGTCTATAGTCGTTGGAATGCCTTACTGTCGAAGTGACTAGAAGGACTTAGGAATATGCATGGCTTGTCATGTAAGCAACTAACAATATATATTAGTGAAATGTCAACTTTTCTCATGGGTTGGTCACCTAGGAATGTTGGTTGTCTCTTGAAGGTTCTGTAGCATGTTTGGAAGGTCATAATGGTTTTGTTTTGTTGGTTCCACTTCATTAATTGTAAATGGGGAGTTCAATTACATCATAGTAGCCTCTCGTCACATGTTTACCCCAACGAACCAGTTAACTTGGGTAAATGTGGGAGGAGGGTGGTTACAAAGTGGTATTAGAACATGGTTCACCCCTTGGACTAGATGGACAGTGCATGTTGATCGTTCATACATGTCATTACATATGTGTTCCTTATGCTTGTGGTCTATGTGATTTTTTCATATGCATGGCATTGCTCATAGTTGTAGTGGTGTCGCCATGTAAAAATTTGATGGTGTTGTTGTTGGATGTAATCGTCATGAGTGTATGTTGGTTGTGCATTGGTCATGCATGTCAGTGTTTATATGTTGTTATGAATACATTGACACGATGATAATTTTCATGCATGAGGTCATGGTATGTGGTTGGTATGGTCATCCATTGGTGACTGAATAATGGTTGAAATGATGATTAAATGTTGATATGATTATGTTTATATACGTATTGTGCTAATCTAGTTGGTCTTGCATATGAGATATCCTCCCCTAAACTAAACTAAGATACGTTGGTTTGTTTATAATATGGTTTAGATGACATGATATACCTTGTAGGAAGAGAAGAAAAAATATGAATAGCAAGATGGTAGACTACAGCTCAAGAGATTCTCCTTATAGATCAGATGAGAAGCAAGGTGATGAGTAATCCCCTCACATAGTAGACACTTTGAGACGCTTGAAGGCAGAAATAAGGAGTTGCAAATAAGACAATGACTGAATCATTCAATCATAAGAGAGACTTTCTAGGGGATAGGAGAAACAAGTAGAGGTAAATGTAGTAATTCTTCAGAGGTTTTCAGATTTGCACAGATAGGGACCACTTAGAGTCAATCATGGATAAGAATATGGAATAATGGAGCATATGGTAGCAGGTTGCATGGTGGGCATAGGTTAGATAGAGCTGACATAGTTAGAGATGGAAGATTCTTGGATACACCTGATAGACGAGGTAGTGGGCATGGGATTTACTCTAGTTTTGGTTCAAACAAGTATCATGGTCATGATCGCTATAATCCTTATAGGAGGAGTGACGGGGGATATTTTTCTGGATGAGTTCAAGAAAGAAAATCCACCTACATTTGATGCCAAAATGAATAAGTCATAGGATGTCAAATCATGGTTGCTTGGGATGAATAAGTTCTTCAGTTTGCATGACTACTCAGAGAACATGGAGGCCACAATAGTTATATTCAACCTTAAAGGTAAAGTAGATATTTGGTGGGAAGATGTCAAGATTGTTAGAGGTATTCATGAAGAGGATTTGACTTGGATTTATTTTGAGAGACTATTAAGGAAGAAGTATCTATCGAAGAGATACTACAATGATAGGGAAAAATGATTCTATGAGCTGAAGATGGGATCTATGATCGATGAGGAGTAGAATAGCATATTCTTGGAGTTGTTGAGTTAGGTGCCTTTCCTCAAGGAGGAGAAGGCAAGATTCAATGATTCATTAGTGGGTTGTTGATAGCGTTCATGGACATGATTGAGTTTGATGATCCTATATCATTGGAGGAGGCCATCTGGAAGCTAAAGCATTTTTATGAAGAAGCAAAGCATAGATCTGAGACTAAGTCAGACCGGAAAGTTAATGAAGATAATAAAGGAAAATGGGACAAGAAGCGAACAAGACCTCAAGATACAAGTAACAAAGAGAATGTGGCTTTGCATAAGAAATTCAATGCATCTGATAGAGGACGGGGATTTCGGTCTAAGGAGATAAATGAGGGTGCAAGTTGGAAGCCTTTGTAGTGTTAGACTTGTAGAGGAGAGCATAATAGGAGAGATTATCCACAACATCATAGTGGTATACCATAGATCTATAGTGCTCAGGAGGCACAAACAGGAAGATATGTTGGACAAAGTATTCCATAGATCTATGTAGCATTGGAGAACAGGCAGGCAGATCACCAGGAATTTATTATCGAGATAGACGGTAAGCTTTGTGATCAAGTTGTTTCTATTTTTATTGACCCTTTATCTAATTATAGTTATGCTAACCCTAAACTGGTGGATAAGTCTAGCTTGAATAAAGAAGTGCATGCAGAATCTTGGTTAGTGTGGTTGGCTATAGGTACAGAGAAGAGAGTTCATCACTAGGTAAGATCTTGTGCATTTGAGTCGAATGGTATGCCTACATCAACACATTTGAATGTATCGCCATTGAGATCGTATAGTATCTTTTTAGGCATGGACTGGATGTATATTCATAGGACCAAGGTGGACTATTATAAAAAGGCTATTGAATGCCTAGATGACAATGGGGAACAAAGAGTATTGCAAGGTAAGAAGAAGGAAACATCACATAGAATGGTGGCAACTATGCAAGTGAAGCGCAGTTGTAGGAAAGGATGTGTGTTATTCGTAGTGCATATTTCCAATGACAAAGGTAAGGAAGTTGAGGATGCGGATGTCTTGAGTGGGTACCCAGTTCTACAGTAGTTTCAGGATGTGTTTCTACTAGAGATTTCAAAGTTGCTTCCTCACAAGGTAGTAGAATTTTCTACTGAGTTGGTATGAGGGGTAGCACCAGCATAAAAGGAACATTACAGGGTGACAACGCCAGAGTTGGTGGATTTTAAGTGGCAATTGAAGGAAATTCTTGACAAGAGATACATTAGGCCAATTTTCTTGCCTTAGGGTGCACCAGTGTTGTTTGTGAAGCAGAAATATGGTACTCTCAAGCCATGCATTCGTTACAGGAAGTTGAATAAAGTAACCATTAAGAATAGGTATCCATTATCGAGGATTGATGACTATTTGATCAGTTGAAGGGAGAACCAGTGTTCTCGAATATTGATTTGAGATCGGGGTATTATCAAGTACGCATTAAGGAAGAGGACATATACAAGACTTCTTTCAGGAATAGGTATGAGAAATATGATTTTGTTGTAGTTCCATTTGATCTGATTAATGATCCAGCTACATTTATGTGTTTGATGGATAGTGTGTTGCATCCTTATCTGGACAAGTTTGTTATTGTATTCATTGATGATATATTAGTATATTCTAAAAATGAGGAAGAGCATGTATGTTGGGAATGGGTCCCCTAGGGTCATTCTTGGGACTAAACGCTGAAGTTTAGGGCAGAAAGCCCGAATTTTGTATAAAGGAATGTAAAGTATCTGCATTTTGTGGCCGCAGGCGCGAAGATATCAAGAGTCAAAAGGGGTTTCCACCCTTAGTTTAGATAGCTTGTGTTAGCTTTAGAGATCTGTCCTTGGTCCGCGGACCATGGGATTATATAAAAAGGGAGTCTTAGAAGAGTCTAAGGGGGAGAAGTAGAGTTATAACTAAGTTGGAGTCTGTAAAGAGCTAAGAGCGAGACTCTTAGCATAGGAAGAGGCTCTACAGCTGAGTGCGTAGTGGCCTAGGGTAGAAGTCCGCAGCTGAGTGCGCAGACCCCTGCAGCTGTGTGCAGAGGGCTGATAAAGTCTATATTGGGAATCTAAATCATCAATAAAAATAATTATTCTAAAATTACTGTGTATTTTTCCTCTGTAGATCACATGAAATTATGTTATGTTAATTTCTGGGTTTATGTTATAATGCTAATTTGATGGGCGAATGTATGTGTTTCTATCTGTTATATGAACGAAAATAAGGATATATTTTTACGCAAAGAGAATCTTAATTGCATGGTAAAATTGGAAAACACTTAAGATAATTTAGGTTATTATACAACAACGTAGTAACAAAGGCGCGTAAGTACCTGAGCCATTGGTTAGGATTACACGAAGGATGGTCATATACCTTCGCGAAGGTTCTAAGAGACGGAAGAGAAAGTACATCAATAAGCCCTAAAGGCTTATCTATTTGCACGAAGGAAGGGTTTAAGGTATAAAACTAACATCACAACCATCTCAAGGTGCGGAAACTTGGTTCCTGCATCCCCCCGATACTGCTTCGGGTGAGACTTTGATCTGCTCTCTGCGAACGAATTCCGAAAGGGCCAATAGTGTAGGGATTTGCTTGGTTGAATAATGTTGAACCTGGTTCAGGGCCCATCAAGCCAATAAATGGTTCTATTGCTAGGATCGAGATCTGCATAATGAGATGTGTGATGTCACATCATTGGAATCTAATAAAGAAGGAAATTGAAGACTGGATGGATAGAAAGATCCACGAATTCGCGACACAAGAAAATAGGAATCCTCGATTGACAAAGAAACAGTGGTTGGACAGATATATGTACACAGAAATTCATGAAATCTTCTTCTGTTCTTTTCCAATTGAATTATACGAGTGGATCGTGAAGTTGGCAGATGGCCAGGGAAGGTGGAGGCTTAACAATATGATTGTTTGGACCCCATAGTTAGTGTAGATATTGGAAGCCTATAAAGATCGGCGTGCTATTAATCATTGGCTTGACCATATCATAGGAGGGCTTGTGACAAAGTTCGTGGTTGATACTTTGGTCAGCTACAACGAAGCAGAGCGCTGCTTCTTTAAGGGGCCGCGAGGTAAGTATTTGAAATCACTAAATACTTGGATTAAGATGCTCTATGTGAAAAATGGTTCATGCAATTACCTTGATGTTTGGAGCTACGTGAAGTGGAAGCTATTTCAGGGATAGAGAAAGAAAAGGTCCTGAGTATAGCCCGCTGATTGAGCCTCCTTTGAGTGACGATGAAGGAGAAATATAGGCTTCCCCGCTAAGCGTTATTCAATTGATAAGACAAGGGTTCCCGTGAATACCTACACTACCTCCATCCTCATCTCATCCATACACACCATCTCCATCCTCACCTCCACCACTTACCCCATCACCCACACCACCGCCACCTCCGCCATTGAACATGGTGAACTCTGTAAAGCTACCTGTATTCAAGGGCATAGGAAATGAAGATCCGGACTAGTTTTGGTTTGTCGTGAAGGCTATTTGGGAATCTCAAGGTATCACAGACAATCAAATAAAGAAAGAAACACTAGTTAGTTCTTTATAGGACTGCACACTAACGTGGTACACTAAGTACAATACTGATAACCCAACATTCGCGTTGGCAAACATCCAAACTGCAGTGAATAGGGAATTCAATAGACCTAAGTCTCAAGCGCAATCCATTGTGGGATTCAAGGAGATCATGATGAAGCCTGGGGAGACACCCTCAGATTTGGATCAAAGATTGAAGTGTACAATCCATGAAGAAAACATGAACCTAAATGATGGGTAGCACTGCGAGTGGTTCTTGCCCTTGCTCCTACACCAACTAAGGGTTGCACTATCACAATAGAAGATTGGGACCTAAGCAGAAGATCTAGAAATCACGATGAGATTGCATGAGACACCAATGCAAGATGTTAATATGGGGGTTCAGCAGATTCACGCGCAGTTGCAAAACCTTTTCCTCGAAATGAAAAGTCTGAAGAAAGATAGAATAGCTCAATCGTAGGTGCGCGAAGAAGTTTGGTGCCTAAAATGCAAAGGTCAGGGGCATGACAAGGATCATTGTCCAGTCTTTGCGAACTATGTTGTAGGAGGGGTACCAATGCCTCTAAGGCCGAAGGCTACAACAGGGCCAAGTATAGGGCCTACACTATGGTGTGTTGTATGCCAGGTAGATGGGAAACATGTGACCAACAATTTCAATTTGATGCATAAATTCATACAAACACCACAATAGATTTTCTACAATTTCTGTCAATTAGTAGGTCATGACGAGAGCAATTGTTGTAGTTATGAATTAATGATGGACATGACATCTTCATACAGGGTGCAGGCATAAACATGGCCTCCAGATTAAGGCGTTGGGGGAGTGCAAGGTGAGTATCAGGGGTGCGATCGAGGCTGAGGTGGAGGGGGGCCTGGTAGAGGCCAAAGGAAGCTTATTTGTTGCAACTATGGAGGACCTGGATACTACGTAAGAGACTATCTGAATCTTACATGAATGTCATGTTGCTATTGTACTCAATTTGACCATGCGATTGAGGATTGCCCTATATTGTTGGCTAAGATTTGCGAAAAGGGGGCACTACCTCCATAGCTGATGCAGAACCTCCAGATGATGAGGACTGAGTCTTGCAAGGAAGACCCTAAGGTAAACATTATGCTGCGAAGTGGAATGACAACTAGTGAGGATAAAGGGAAGCAGCCTGCAGAAGGTGAGGAGGTCTGCAATGCACCAGAAAAGGAGACTGGGTTTGATCTAGAGCGGGAAAAAGAAAAATTTATGAAGAAAAGAAAAGATTCACTGAGGCCTCTACCTTAGGAAGTTAGGAGAAACTGGTTGAAGAAATGGACCCATCCATGACAACCACATTCTTGGAGACCTGCATGAAACTACTCTGTGATAGTAAGGTTATGAAGGGACTTCAGGAAATTATCAATCAGTGTGTGTGCAAGGACAACGCTACTAGCGAATTGTGCGTAGTTAGAAATATTGGTAAGCATAAGGCAAGGACTGGATGTGAGATGAGATTCACCGCGTAGAGAGGGGAATACGAAATGGACCAAGTTATCTAGATCTGGGGTCAGATGCGAATTTTTTGCTAAGACAAACATGGGAAAGAATGGGGAGACCTATGGCCTAGTGGTATTTGATCCAGTTAAGGTTGGTGAATCAACATAAAATCATCCCAAAGGGGAGGTTGCAAGGGGTAACAGTTGACATCGAAGGTGCGAGTGTGCTGGCAGATTTTGAGGTAATTGAGATTGTGGATGATAGTAGTCCATACCCTGCGCTCCTTGGGACTGATTAGGCCATTAACATGAATGGGGTAGTCAACCTGAAGAAGCGAAAGATGATATTTGAAAATAAATCACTCTGCATAGTGGTGCCACTAGATCCTGCAGAAGGACCACGCTATACGGAATCAGTCCATGATTATGAAAGTGATGACGATTTGGACCAGATTTATAAGATGATGGTGCGAGACCAAGATTGGGTGAAACCAATAGCAAATGGACGTATTTCATGGGACCACGAGAGCTCCTGCACATTAGATTCAGATGAAGAAATAGAGCACTGGAAGAACTGACTGCATGAAGTATCTACGTTGCACTGTAATATGATGACCAAGTCATTACATAGCGTATCATCAGAGGTAAGGAATCTGCCTCACTATGACTGGCTAACTGATGTTGATCGCTTTGGATACATTTGAAAGGGAAGCGCCTGAGAAGCATCACTTCTCGGCATTAGATTGGGCACCGCGTGCTACACCTACAAGATGGTGGGGTACGCACAAGGGTAGTTTCGATGATTGGTGCAAATATAGGAGGATGATGAGAATATGCTTTGGCCACCCAAAGGTACGACTAACAAAAAAGTATGACGAGAGAAATGATCCATGCAATCATTTGGCCAAATGGAGTCAAGCATACGGAGTGAAGCCTTAGCCAAAGTGGGTCCATCTGTTTTGTCATACTTTGGAAGTTATACCAATGAATTTGTACTTGGAGATAGAACCATGTCATGGCACTGAATAATGGGATGATTTATGCCAAGGATTTCTGATGGCATTTAGTTTTGAGGATGGATTTGAGTCCATTGATGAAGCGTTGCAGGAGTTTAAGACATTCATCTTTAGGATACCACAAGATCCTCTAGACCTGATTCAACCCGATTGGACTACCCAGCTAAGCCACGTGTTGGAATGTTACAATGTAACCGTGGAAGAAGAAGACGAAGACCCGAGAAAGATTAATATCCCAAAGACTAAGATCATCGTGTAGTTGAAGGACCATAGCTAGAGAACCTAGACATAACTCAATCACTCAAAACTAGGTAGGTGAACATTGGCACAGAGGCAGAACCAAAGTTTGCCAAGATTAGGGACTATTGGGATGATGCAATAGTAGGTAAGGTTTTCAAACGGCTCCGCAAATATTAGGACTTATTCCCCACGAAGTTTTCTTATCCAAAAGGGATAATAGGATACCTGGGTGTCATGAAGATCACCGTAAATCTAGACGCGAAACCTGTGAAACAAAGACCGTACCGCCTCAACCCGAAATAAAAGGAAATGGTTCGCGTTGAGTTAGATAAGATGCTCACAGCAGGTATTATTGAACTGATGGAAGAATCTGATTGGGTAAGCCCAATAGTGGTTCAATAAAAGAAACAGAAGGAAGAAATAAGGATATGCATAGATCTTAGGAAATTGAATGACACTTGTGTGAATGATCCTTTCCCGAGCCTGTTCACCAACGAGGTCCTAGATAATGTAGGTGACCAAGAAGCATACTCTTTCACTAATGGGTTCTCTGGGTACCATCAGATCAAAATTGCACCTAAGGATAGAAGCAAGATGACCTTCGCAACTGAATGGGGATGTTTTCAATACATTGTAATGCCTTTTGGGCTGAAGAATGCGCCAACGATCTTTTCACGCATAGTCATTGTTGCATTCAAAGATATCATTCATAAATTTTTGGAGGTATACTTTGATGATTGGAAAATGTTTGGAATGGTCAAGCGCCATGTGGAAAGTTTGCACTTGATGCTAGATATATGTAGGAGATACCAAATCACACTCAATCTGAAGAAGTGTTTGTTTTTTGTCCCTTTTGGGATCTTGCTGGGCCATGTGGTATGTAGACAAGGATTGATGGTAGACCCTGTGAAGATCGTGGTGATAATCAACTTGGAGGTGCCGAGGAGTGTGAAATTGCTGCAATTTGGGGCATACCAGATACTATAGGAAGTTCATCAAAAGTTATGCCTAGATCACTGCGCCTATGGAGAAATTTTTGAAAAAGGATGCTATGTTCTGTTGGAATGATGAATGTCAGAAGAGCTTGGATGTGCTAAAAGAGAAAATGGTCACTGTGCTGATCCTAGTCTTCCCAGATTGGAATAAGTAATTTCATGTGCATGTGGATGCATCATGTATTGTGCTGGGAGTTGTACTGACGCAAGCCAGTGAGAGAGAACTAGATCACCCTATAGCGTTCACCAGTAGGAAGCTGTCTAAAGTGGAGAAAAATTATTCCACGAAAAAACGCAAAGGATTAGCTATGGTGTATGCACTCCTGAAGTTCAGGCACTATTTGTTGGGCGGACACTTTAATATGTATATGGATCATTCCGTGTTGAATTACCTGGTCAACAAGCCTGTGTTGGGGGGGAAAATATTTCAGTGGCTATTGTTGTTCTAAGAGTATGACTTCGAAGTTATTTTGAAGACAGACATCTGAATGCGGTACCTGATCATCTGTCGCATAATGAAACTGGTGAGGAACCTACTAATTTAGAGGAAGGACTGCCTGATGTTCAACTCTTTGTAGTACGCATCACGGACAGTCACTTTGAAGATATTATCCACTCCCTAATGATAGGAACGAATCCGGAAGGTTATACAAGTCAACAGAAGAAGGAACTAGTAGTGCATGTGGCAGATTTTTCTATCATTGCAGGGCACTTGTACAATTTGGGATCACGCAAAATATTGCAACGTTATGTGCCTGATTTTGAATGAAGTAGCATCTTCGTTGAGGCTCATGGAGGAGCCACGGGAGGACATTATGCAGGGAAAGCAACAATGCAGAAGATTATACGCACTGGGTTGTATTGGCCAACCTTGCATAAGGATTCAAAAGCATATTGTAGGGCATGTGATGTATGTCAAAGGATTCGCACGCCATCATGGAGGGATGAGATGCCTTTGATACTGTAGGTGATGTTACAACCATTCGAAAAATGGGAAATTGACTTTGTGGGACCAATTCAGCCTCCAAGAAAGAAGACGGGTGCTCATTACATCATCACTGTAACTGAGTATTTGACCAGGTGGGCAAAGGCATAGCCTGTGAAGGATTGCACATGCGCGACAACAGCAAAATTTATTTTTGAGTATGTCCTGAAAAGATTCAGGTGTCCAAAGATCTTGATGAGTGATCAAGGTACACACTTTCTTAACGAAACAATCAGCGTGTTGATAGAGGAATTCCAAGTGTATTATTAGAAAAGTATGCCTTATCATCTGCAGGCTAATGGATGGTGGAAGCATTCAATAAGATACTGGAGAGCGCATTGGCAAAGGTTTACAATGCTTAGAGAAATGACTGGGATGTGCATGTACTCGCAGTGCTATGGGCCTCCAGAATGACTTGCAAGAAGCTGACTGGACAAAGGCCTTTCAGACTCGTGTATGGCGTAGAAGTTGTGATGCTAATGGAATACATTGTACCTAGTCTACACATAGTGAAATTCATAGGAATGGTAGATCGCGGAGCCCTAGAAGAGAGGCTCACATATCTTTTGGAGCTTGTGGAGGACCGATTTCTAGGTGGATTTAATCAACAAGTTCAAAAGGAGCGGGAAAACACATGGCATGATTGGTACATCAAACTGTGCACCTTCAAGGTAAATGATCTAGTCTTGTTATATGACAACAATTTTCATAAATTTCTAGGGAAATTTAGGATGCACTAGCTAGAGTTATATGTCATGAAGGAGATTACTGATGGTGGAGTAGTTCAGCTAGTCAAATTGAATGGAGAAACCTTCCTAGGGAAGGTGAATGGTAGCCGATTGAAGCCATACACCAGTGATCCAACTAGGTGACTATATCAAGGAAGCACAGTCTTAGCACTCTAGGCAGCTGAAAGGAAGTGTGGCACAATAAAATACACTACTCGAGTCAGAAAGCTGCGCGATAGGGGAACTACACGAAATAAATAAATGTCACAGAGCCTGCAAAAGTGCGCAGGGATTTGCGTTGCCAGAGAAAAAACTACATAGTATAGTTGGAAAGTGATCGTTAAATTCACTGTTCATGATTTGACGATGAAAAAATGACCCAATGGAGTGGGGGGGCAGCATTTAAGTCGAAATTTATGGACCATATATTTGAAAATTTTCCGCCAATCTAGCATTAATGAACCAATTGTGGGGGGAGCAGTCAAATTTTAATTTGAAAATGCCAATAAATTACAAAGGGTTGCCTAGCAGAAAACACTTGGCATTTTGAGAATTGAGGTGTTGAGCTCTCAAGTGTGCATGAACCATGAAAACCTTGAAGCTTTGATAGTGATTTCAGTGTTTGAGAAGTTTCCAAAGGAGACACAGGATTCGTTGAATAGCATCATGTCGACGTCGGCTAAGATTGTAAATGTTGGGGAAGCAATAATAGCTAAAGGAACTATTCCAGGGGTAGCCATGGCATCTGAGGGAGCTGCCCCAGAGATTGTAACTGTGAAAGTACCAGCTAAATTTCCCAAGTCACCACAATCACCCAAGTCGAGGTCTAACTCGACCAAGGAGGGTCTGAAGAACAAGAAATCCAAGCAGGTCGCAACACCACAGCTAGTCCGCGCATCACCTAGAAAGCACCCACAAAAGAATAATCCCACTGTGCAGGAAAAGGGAATGGTGGTTGACCTAGAGCCAGAAGAGGAGGTCGAAGAAATCCCCATGGATGATGAGGATATTGAGATGGAAATGGAGGATGTTGAGGTTGAGGGGTCTGGCCCCATTTCTAAACTACCTAAGTACATTCCTCTATGCAAGGGAAAAATGAAGGTGCCAAAGGATATTGATGAGAGTAGGGTCACCCTATACACACCCCTACTGCTAGAGCAAATTGTCTTTGAGAAACTGCACTTGGGGCGTGTCCCCCTTCTAAAATTGGAAGACTTGGATTTCGCTGACACAGAGCGTTTCCCTCATTTCTCGAAAGACCAACTTATGCACTGTGTCTTCCACAAAAACACTAGAGTGACTGCTTTGGAGCCAAGGAAGTCGCTAAAAGGCATGGACAAGGCAAGCCTACTAAACCTGTTGTGGGTGTCACATTACAATGTGCGCCCATCACGATGATTGTGATCAAGCAACTATTGTGCTTGGTGCATGATGGGTGTATGTGGTTGGAGGAGCAGATACCCATCACTGACATGTTGATCCATAGGAACACGTGGTTGCTACACTCTGAAGAAAATATGGCCATGGAATTTGGTGGAAAGTGCGGTGAGCATGCCCTTGCTGAGGCGATCAAGGAAAACTTCAAGCTAGTAAAGAAGTCGTGCAGCTATGCTATCACGAGTATCTGTGGCCCTACAGTCAAAGTGGCGACGCAAATCTTGGTAGGAAAGGTCATGAGGAAGTGTCACGCAGATGAAGTTTCAGCACCAGTGATAGCCTTGGTGGTCCAATGCACAGAGGGCATACAATTTAACTGCGCGCACTACCTTTAAAGTGAGTTTTTCATGAACTTCTGTAGGGCACGGGATCATAGTAAGACATTTCACTACGAATGGCTACTGTTGTCCACAATGCTAGTTGCGTGGGAGCTACCCGAGGGTAACTAGTTTCCTTCGGTCATGCCAGGCCTACCAGAAGCAGTGAAGTTCTCTTTGTTGTGGGCTACAAAGGATCCTCAGTGGATCAAGGACAGCAAGAACATATGGATCTTAATGGAGATGATAATCCATATGGCCATCAACGCCAAGCCACGGTTGTCACCAACAAATTTTGATAAGCTACAGGAATATGTGGAATTCAAGGCCAACTTCCACCATATCTCAATACATACATGAAAGGAACCTGAACAGAATTTGCATGACCTATCATAATTGGCCACAGATGACATGATTATAATGGTTCTCGACCACTAGCCGACAGATTGGCGCATTGCCACAGACTTGACAGTGGGATCTAGCAAGTCCACCGCATAGCAAAAGAAGGAAGAAGCCAAGCTGAAGATGGAACAGTTGGTCATGAAGAAATAAAGGAGGTCGAGGATAAGGCCAATGCAGAATGCACTGCCACGAAGCAGACGGGTGGGCAAGTGGAGGAAGAGGAGGACAACTCTAACTGGAGTCAGAAGTCGCCTTCCCCAAAGACAAAAGAAGAGGATGAACAAACACAGTGGGGACGAGTGGACCCAGAGACGACTCCGTTCCGCACCAAGTGCAACAGAGATCCAAAAAAAGTAGGGCTGCAGAAGAAGTCCAAGGCTAGCAAGACGTCTCTTTACCCAATCACCCTAAAGGAGGGGGACTTGAATGACATAGGTGATACGGTGAGGGATCCCATCGCGAAATTGTTGCAACAGTTCGAGTAATAGCAACAAAAGGCTTTGGGTATTATCCAAATAGGTCTGTGTGAGCTACAAATCCACTCATCACAAGTACAGACCGGTGCAACGTCAACCATTTTGGTACCTGGAACCTCTGAAACCGCAGGGATATTGCGCACATGGGATCCTGGAGCAATAGTGTTGTTGGATGGAGCACTGATTATAGAGATAGAAGCTAACAGGCCCGCTGTTAACATCCTCAAGGGAGTTGGACTTAACTTGGCTGCGCTTCCCAGTGAGGCACTTCACCTCTTGCAAGATGGCATGATCGCGGAACTGTGGGACCACAAATAGCACGCGTTACAAGTAATCAATGAGTAGGAGATCAACAATGCCCAGATGTTTGTATAGAAAGACTCTGGCATTGACCTCGTGAAAGACCTTATGGACAAGAATTAGCGCATGGCTAAGGTCATGGCTAAGGCATGTAGATCTATCTCGGAGTTGGAATTTCCTGAAGCTGAGCTAGTAGATGTGCAGGTTTGGAAGCTCACTGCTAGAGTACGTGACGCGTGCACCAACTGGGCAAAGGTCAGTTGGAACTGAACCTAAAAATCAGAGAGTTGTAGTTGAAGGCCCATCCTTTTACTCCACTAGAAATTAGAGAACAACATGAGTCAGCTATGAAAGACATCATAGAAGCAATGGACAATGTAGTGAAGGACTGCATGACACTCTTCAAGCTGGAAACAAAAGCATGGGAGCTGTAGCAGTGCTACGATGAAGTTAAAGTGAAGGCGCACACTTTCACAATCATGCAGAGGTTGGAAAAGTTACAAGAGGACAAGGCTTTGAAAGAGCAGGTAGATGCATCTCAGCACAAGGAATCAGTGTTGAAGGCTCGCTTACAACCTTTTTTGGATGAGGCCCATTTGATCACGACCACTATCGAAGGCAAGTTGGCTAGTCTGCAGAAGAATCAGTAGAAGATTCAGTCATATGGCACAAGGCTAGCAACAGAGCAGTTGGTCGAGGAGATGAAGAAGGTGGAAACACAATGTACCACCGAAGTTTCAGTAGTCCAAGTCAAGCTAGGAGGTCTTTGCGACAAGATCTCCACACCAGCTGAGTGACTCAAGGGTGAGTAACCATGTTTGTGTTGGGGGCCTATTGGGAATGGGTCCCCTAGGTCATTTTTGGGACTAAAAGCCTAAGTTTGGGGAAGAAAGCCTGAATTTTGTATAAAGGAATGTAAATTATCCACATTTTTGGGCCGCAGAGAGTGAAGATATTTTTTTGTGTCTGCTTTAGAGATCTGCCTTTGGTCCGTGGACCATGGGATTGTATAAAAAGGGAGTCTTAGAAGAGTCTCAGGGGGAGAAGTAGAGTTCTAAGTAATTTGGAGTCTGTGAAGAGATAAGAGCGAGAGTATTAGTGTAGGAAGAGGCTCTATAGCTGAGTGCACAAAGGCCTAGGGTAGAAGTCTATAGCTGAGTGCGCGGACCCTTGCAGTTGTGTGCGCAGGGTAGATAGAGTCTGTATTGGGAATCTGAATCATCAATAAAAAGAGGTATTCTGAAATTACTGTGTGTTTTTCCTATGTGGATCACATGCGATTATGTTATGTTAAGTTTTGGGTTTATGTTATAATGTTAATTTGATGCATGAATGTATATGTTTCTATCTGTTATATGAATGCAAATAAGGATATATGTTTACGCAAAGATAATATTAATTGCATTGTGAAATTGGCGAACACTTAAGATAATTTAGGAAATTATACAATAACACAGTAATAAAGGCACGTCAGTAGCTGAGCCACTAGTTATGGTTGCGCGAAGGATGGTCGTATACCTTCGTGGAGGTTCTAAGAGACGGAAGATAAAGTACATTGATAAGACCTAAAGGCTTATCAATTTGCGCGAAGGAAGGGTTTAAGGTATAAAACCGACATCACAACCATCTCCGAGTGCAGAAACTTGGTTCCTGCATCCCCTCATACTGCTTCGAGTGAGACTTCGATCTGCACTTCGTGGACTGATGCCGAAAGGGCTAGTAGTGTAGGGATTTTCTTGGTTGAATAACGCTGAACCCGGGTCAGGGCCCATCAATCCAACAATGTCGAGCATATAGCAATATTATTCAGATTGCTAAGAGAGAATCAGTTGTATGCCAAGCTTAGCAAATTAAATTTCTTTCAGACAAAGGTAAACTATTTGGAGCGTGTGGTTTCCAAAGAAAGCATAGAAATGGATCCAAAAAAGATAGGGGTTATCGTGGAGTGGGAAACTCTTAGGAATGTGGATGAGGTAATATCAATCATGGGCTTGACAGGATATTACAGGAGGTTCATTAGGAACTTATCATAGATTTCTTATCCTATAACATCATTGCAGAGGAAAGGTAGGAAGTTTGAATGAACAGAAGAATGTCCAGTCAATTTTGAGCAGTTGAAGTAGTTGTTGATAATTGGTCTAGTTTTAAATATTTCATATACTAAAAAAGAGTTTGTGGTATGTACAGATGACTGGAAGAGAGGGTTTGGTGGAGTTCTTATATAGGAAGGACAAATTGTATGCTCTGAATCAAGGAAACTAAATGAGCATGAGCAGAATTATTCAACACATGTTCTTGAATTGGTCGTGATCATTCATGCATTGAAGATGTGGAGGCATTATCTTCTTGGCAGGAGTGTTGTATTGATGAGTGATCATAGTGGATTGCATTATCTATTTGACTAATTGAATCTGAATGTCAGACAAGCTAGATGGTTGTCCACAATAAGTGAGTTTGACTTTGAGATCATGTACATTAAATGTAAAGAGAATAGGGTTGCAGATGCTCTTAGTAGGAGGATATAGGTAAATCATATAACATTTATGAACTCTTATGGGACATATTTACAGGATTGGATATTGCAACCAGAACAACAAGATTACAGGTATAGACAGATTATGCACAGGTTACAACATGTTACAGGTGATCAGGATGGGAACTATCATCTCACATCTGATGACTTGGTCATATTTAGGGATATGATCTATGTGCCAGATAATAGTGAGCACAAGAATATTATGTTGAGGGATTTCATGCTAAGTTGTATTCAAGTCATCCGGGATATCAAAAGACATTGACAATAGTGATGAAGTTTTATTATTAGACAAATTTCAAGTAACTAGTAGAGTTTGTGGCTAGATGCTTGGATTGTCAATAGGTAAAGGCATAGTGTAAGCATCCAGGTGGTCTACCACAACTAATTCTGATTCCATAATGGAAATGGGAGGTGATTTCCATGGACTACAATAGAACGTTTCCAAGGAAATCTAGACATCATGATTTCTTCATGGTTCTGGTGGACAGGTTGACAAAGGTAGTGCACTTCATTCTAGTAAAGTCTACTTATTCAGCTAATGATGTAGCACAGGTGTTCACCAGAGATGTAGTGAGATTGCATGGTGTACTGAAAGAAAATTATGTTAGACAGGGATGCCAAGTTCACTTCCAGGTTCTAGAAAGAGTTATTTGCAGGTTTAGGTACAGATTTGGCCTTCAATACAACTTATCATCCACAAACAGATGGATAGACAGAGAGGGTCAACAGGATATTGGAGGATATGTTGAGGATGTATGTGATGCATCAGCACAGGAAGTGGGAAAAGTATCTTCCATTGGCTGAGTTCCCTTACAACAATGGGTATCAAGAGCCACTAAGAATGAGTCCATTCGAGGCATTGTACGGGTGGAGTTGTAATACTCCCATCAGTTGGAATGATCAAGTGAAAAGGGTGATGATTGGCTCAGACATGTTGGCAAAGATGCAATGGGAAATGTAGGTATGAAGAAGAATATGAAGGTATCACAGGATAGATAGAAGAGTTATGCAAATCAAAATAGGTTGTTTAAGGACTTTTAGGTCGGGGAACACATGTAATTTTGCATCAAGCCCAAGAATAACTCCTTAAGGATTGGATCATGTTTTAAGTTGGAACCTCAATTTTTTGGACCTTTCAAGTTTCTTCAGAGGATTGGACTAATAGCCTATTAACTTGCACTACCTATGATAGTGAAAGTCCATGATGTTTTCCATGTGACATTTTCTAAGAAGTATTTTAAGGATGTTGATCATGTGATTGATTGGCATGCATTGTAGGTGGAACTGGAAGGAAAATTCCAGCCAAAACCTCAATGCATTTTGCAGAGAAATATGCTCATGCTCTGGAACCATGAAATCAAGCAAGTTAAAGTGCAATGGAAGCACTTTGGACTTGATGAAGCTACATGGGAGATGTCGAATCAGAAGTGGGCTACGTATCATTCGGTATTCGCTAGTTGATTGAATGTTTTTGGAATATGTTTCTGTGTGGTGTTTTGTATATGTATATATCTATATGGATGTAAATACCACCATGACTTGTGTTATAAAGCCCCAATAACTAGTTAGGTGTCATGTCGTTATGTTTTTCATATTCTTATGTTTCTCATGTTAGTTTGCTTCTTATCAGGATGATTAATATAAATATTGCATCGAGATAAGTTGTAAAGCTCCATGGGCAGTATGTTTTTCTTTTCAGTACTCTTTCTGGATGTAGGTGTGTTGTAGTGGATAAAACTACCCTCCAAAATTTTTCCTTAGCTTCCTTTTGGAGCCTCCCTACTAACCTTTCACAGTAGCATGTCTTTCTTTGTCAAGTACGCAAGCTTCAGTGATTTTCTTGCAGAATGACAACATGCCCATCAAAGCTTGTTGCATCCCCCTCATAGGTTGTTTCACCAGACTTGGTCCAGTTTCAGGCTAAGCAGCTCCCTCAATAAATTGCGCAATTTTGGAGGTGAACCAACCTTCCCTCCAGAAATTGCGTAGTTCTGTCTTGCAGCCTCCTGGGCTCTAGAATTGTGCAAATCTGCCTGTCATTGTTCACTGGAAAAATTGTACAATTCCTCCCAGTAGTAGTCAGCTGCTTTGCCTAGAAATTTCACAATCCCTCCTAGTTGAGCAGACTATTGCATGTGTAGTTGAGTTGAGCGATTCCCTCCAGGATCAAGAAAAACTTATTTGCATGCATGGGTTGCTTCTCCCAAGGCATCATGCAAAGGAATCCCTTGATTCATGGATCTACTTTTAGCAGTTGGAGGTTGCATGCAAGGATCATTTCAAAAACCTCCCACCAAGTGTCGCTCTTCCTACATTTGTGGCATGCGCGTCACATCTTTGATTTTATCAAAACTCATGAACTAGATGATGCAGAGCTCATTCCTCACATCAACCTTGAAAATCTGACATCCCACATTACATCTAAGAGTCATCGGAGCATTCAACTCAGTTGTTTCGGGGTAAGCCTGCCTTCCATGTCTTGTGTTACATTTTTGTCACTTTTTATGTTTCTCTTTGTGTGATTAATGTCTGCTTGATTTCAGTGAGCACTTGTTTTCGTTTTGATGCATGTTATCTTGTAGAAGAACCATTTCAGTTTTGTTTGCATCTCAATGTTGTCGCATGCATGAAACTATTTTGCACAAACGGTCGTCGTTGCAGCGACTTGCTTCACGCACATGCATTCTTTCTCATTTTCTGAATCTTGCGCTTGTTGTTTGCATTAATGAGCATTCACTCTTGTTTGCACTCATCTCATCATGCATTTGAAATTCTCATGTTTTTAGTCACCCATCATCCGGACTGGGTTTCATTGATTTAGATCGTGCCTTGTACTAACCTCTAGGCATGCATTGCACAATTCTTGGACACAGTATCATGTTGGCACCAGAATTGTGCAATAAAGTTTGCTAGTTGCATGTAACTACTGACTAAAATTGCGCCTTGCACAATTTCGGTCCTCAACAGGCCAGGTTGGAATGTGAATTGTGCAGTTCCAGTAGTTAGTCAACCTACTAACATCCCAGACTCTGCCTTGCATAGTTTCGGCAGTTAGTCTTCCAACCTCCCGGAGGAAATTGAGCAACCTTCATGATCAATTTGCAAGTTAGTTCTCAAGTTCATTTTGGTTTTCGACTGACATATTTCTTGCAATGAGTGTTTCCATGTCTCCAGGTATCACAGGTGTTCATTTGCCTCTCAACAACACAAGTACAATGGTTTCCAAGAGAGGAGATTTGAAGACACCATTAAGAGCACACTTGGGGATGCAGTCGATCAAGTGTCTATGAACTTTCCTACCCATAAAGACGTTGAGTTCTTCATAGACAACGACATGAAGATATGATGGCAGAAGCATCATAGCAAGTAGCACCATCAACAACAGTTGAAGGAAGCATACCGGATGCAACAAACACAAGAGGAAGTTTGTTGACAACATAAGGCGGAACAAAGTTGCAAGCTCAAGTAGATCCACTTGTAATGAAAGAAACTTTGGAGATCCACTTGTGATGAAAGAAACTTTGGAGACTTAGGCTATGAGGTGATGACATAACATGAAGATTGTGTGAAGGTAGAGAATGGAACAAAGAAGGAGTTGCATGTGTTGAAGCAACAACACAAGGAAGAACAAGAGTTGCATAGACAAGAGAATGAGTTGCAGTAGGAACAGGGACAGCAAGGGCCACAACATACACTCACGGATGAAACTACGTTCATACAATTTATAGATCCATCCCAACAGCTAGCACGGAGTAGACAAGGTGAGCAATGTTTTTTTTATCACATGTAAGGGAATGCAGAAGCATGCATGTCATTGTGCACACGCATGCGATCCCACCCATTCTACACACTCATCGAGGTGAAGACAAGAAGTAAGTCTGACTGGAGCTGAACATGTACCTTGACAAGTTCATGTGCACGACCACCAACACATGCTTGGAGGGTAGCGTAGACACTATGCATCAACATGTTTCTAGTGTTCTCACAACAGGATAACCATGCGCATGTTATCAGACGAGTTGGATAGAGGATCCATATCAGTGCACCCGGATGCAACGAAGGCAAGAGTTCACTTTAGCAAGATGTCACCATTGAGCACATAGACAACCAATCTTGACATCATCTCATCACCTTCAACCATCACAAGCATTTCAAAGAGTTGGTCTCACCACAATGATTCTAGTGTTAGTGATGTCTTGCATGGCTTGCTCAAGCCATTTTGTCTCACATGAGCACATGTGCATTGTAATGTAATGTTTTATCAAGTGGAAGTTCAAGTGTCGATAGTTGGATGTAATAGTCATAGAGTAGTTAAAGAGTCATGAGGGTAGATGAATGGTCTCAGAGGAGAATGTCAAGGGTCACCTCACCCTTTGCTATAAATAACACCTCATAACTCATTGTATAGGCTTTTGGTCAACCAAGCTTCAATAGGACTTTCTTAGAGAAATCTTGGATAGTATTGTAATGCGATTTGGCTTCTCCACTACACAAAGCTAGTATATCTCTTTGGAGGAGTAGGTGGTTGTGGTTGTAATGTTCCACTATTGGAACTAGTGGTTGGACATGGATGTATTGTATGACTAGAACTTACACTTCTTAATATAACAAAGCCAACACATTTTCATGCATATGTTTTTATTGTAGTTGGACTATTTTGGTTGTTGTAGCAATTTATGTTATTTAACTTACGCATTCGTGTATGAACTATTTTGTATGCAATTGTATGAATCATGTTGTAGACATGATGTTGGTTTAAACATCACTTTGGATTGCTCGCTATCTTTCTTTCTAGCTGGTGACGCATCTTTTCTCATGTGTTCCCTTCCAATCTAAGTATTATTACAAGTTTCAAAGGGGTGCACTCACCTAACTCCCCATGTGTTAGAACCTCTGATGCATCTTCCTTAACTCGCCACAATTGTCACACCCTTTCTATGAATAGGGAAACCTTACTTGCCTCTACGTGAAACTGTGGTCAAGGCATTACCATACGACCCACTACTAGGACTCCTACACCAAACGGTCTTAGGTCTAACTGGGACTTCTTACCAGGGAGATCCCCTCACATGTTGGCGGGTTCAACACCGACAACATTTCTAGCGCTAGACGGAGGGAAAGATGACAAGATGATCCCTCATCATCTGTTTTGAATTTTCACTCATCGATCATGGAGTTTGTTATATTTCGCCCTCTGAAACGTCTGTCCAATGGACATATATTTCACATTGAGAGGGAGTTCTGTGATCACTTGTCACAAATCATGTTGATGGTGAAGGTGAAGTGGCTTGGCCTAAGAACTTAGATGACTTCCATGCTCTCATGGAGGGCATGGAAGTTTTTAATGAAACAGAGGTCTGTTCTCTTATTGCACACACACTTCGCGACCACCCATCACAATGGTGTGGCACCCTACCTCATAACTCTATGCACTCATTCAAGTAGTTCAGCAATCTCATCAAATTTGTTTTCCAGCATTTTGATCCTGAAGTACTTGATAAAAAAATTTAAAAAAAAAATAGAAGGCCCCACATGAATCACCTATGGAATTTTTGGAGCACTTCTGTCTATTCATGTTTGAAGCCCTGAAAAGTCAGATGAAATTTCAGTATCTCATGGACAGATTTGAATATTTCCTTATCCAATATGTCAATCCCAAGAAGAAGTTCAAGCTCAAACCCCATTCAACATACTTTGATGATGGAGTTGCATAATCACAGATGGACACAGTCGATGTCACAAGTGATTGTCCATCACCCCCTCATCAAACAACTCGACCATCACATAGTGATTTGGGAGAGCACAAACATACATTTGTTCAACCATCACATCCTCCCAACATCTCTCCTTCTAATTTCTGCGCAAGCTTTGTTGGGAATCCCGTGGGTTATCACACGTATTTCGTACCTCAACCTCCATCTTCATATTTTGATCATCCTTTGGATTGCACTGTCTTGTGTTCTCCCATTCCGAACTCTACACCTTTTTTGAATGAGGATGGATCTATTGATGGAGTTGGTGTTGCACAACCAACATGAATTGTTATTAATGAAGAGTATCACTAGGAGCTTGAACATCCACCGCAGAAGTGGACCATCCCTGTCTGTCCATACCTCTGGTTTTTCCTGACCTCCTGGGTGATCCTGCCATCATAAATTTTTCATGTGCATCTCCATCCATAGAAGCACCCATTATTGATCATTCGCAGGGCACACTAGATATCATTCCATCATCTGACAATGGAGAGGACCAATCATTCTTTGAACATCCACTTGATTTTTCATCTATCTTTTCCAGAAAAGCAGAGGATGAACATTCTTGCTTCTCATCTACCCCTCTGTGCGATTCATCAAATCATGAGGATGTCGACCAACATCCTGATTTTTATGATCCTTGTTGTCGTGATCTCTTTACCTCATCATATGATCACGATGTTGATTCATTCATTGTTAATCCATCTAAGCCACTGGTCTACAATGATCCATCTATGAAAAAGTTGAAACTCCATAGACTGTTGAGGCACTTCAGCCCGAGCTGATGGTTATGTCAGGCCCTCGCTGTCCTAAGGTTGGTCTCACTTCTTATCAGGAAATTGTTCAAACATGCAAGGCTCCTTATCACTCATCTGTATTCATTGAAGATCAATCTAACACTTAGATTTCACTTCCTCCACTAAAACTACATGATCCCATTGCTCATGCATTGTAGGAATCTTACTTAGCAAGCACACTTGCACAATGCAAGTGGTCTACCTTCCTCACATTTGCTTGCTTAACATCTACATGTAGTGTCACACAACATCATGGTAAGTCCATAGAGTACATGTCATGTGCTTTCACTCATTTTTGTTATGTGGATGCTTGTAAGCTTGGAGAGTGTCTGTTTTTACTGTTGTATCTTTCACATTTTCTAGTTCGCACAACTAGGTTGCTCATGGACCAAGCCTTCACCAACATGGGTTAACCAATGTGCCAATGGTTGCATTCGAAATATCACTTCACGTGATCAGGCCCATGCATCATTAGCTTAGGAGTAGGAGTAGTGTTTTCTTTCAGTTTGCTTGCTTGAATTCTTGTTTTTCTTCCTTGCTTTGTTTGCTTGTTTGTTTACTTTCTCACTTTCCTTTTACATTTACTTATGCTTCTACTTTTCTTTGTTGTTTGTTTGCTTGTTTTCATTTGTAGGTTAGTTTCACATGAAAACATTCATGACTCTTGAAACAAGATGGGTAAAGTACAAGAGGCCTTGTGCAGCTATCACTACTTGGTTATATGTCATCTTGTCTCTATATGAAGAACTTGTTACCTTTAGTCCATGATACGTCGATGGAAAACACATACTATTTGAAATGAATCTTGGTGAAAACACAATGCTTGCGTGCCAACTAGTGTCACCTACTCTAGTCAGTTGTTTTTGGTTTAACCCTTATCAGCTCAATCAAGTAGCATAAGGTGAGGGTGAGGGGGAAAACCTTGACAGGCACATCAGAGGTATATAATGTACTACTTCCCTAAAGGAACAACCTCTTCTACTCTCAATAAGTTGAGATCCCTCTTCTGCCTTTAAAATGAATAAGTGTTATGCAGAATTATGAAAAAATGAAAAGTGAAAAATGAAAAAAATAAAAATGAATAAGGTGAAAGAAGAGAAAGGATTCCTACGCAGAGAGGTGATGCAAGTAACTATGCCAGGGTACTGACCAGACTAGCTGGCAACAAAGAAATTCTTGTGTTCCTGCATGACTCCATCGAGGTACTGTCTAGGCCTACTGGCAGTGGAGCAACACCATAGATGAAACTAAGACTCTGACAACTATACTACTTTTGCACCAATATATCCATCAACCCCAATCGAAACAACTATGTTGAATTGGCTTGGAATGTGTGTCAATCGACCAAGAGCTTGGGAGATGCTACATCTTACAAGCAAGCAAGTGTGGAAACCAAGACAAATTGAGAACTGAACATTACTTCGGGAGGTGTTAAACTTGCTTTTCACAAATAAGGGCCATTCAGAGAGCTAGAGTTCTACCAGTGTGTCGCCAAGTATTGTAGCAACTACAACCAACCTCCAAAACTTTTCCTTAGCTTCGTTTTGGAGCCTCCCTACCAACCTTTCATAGCAACATGTCTTTCCTTGTCAAGTACACAAGATTCAGTTATTTTCTTACAGAATGATAGCTTGTCCATAAAAGCTTGTAACATCCCCCTCACAGGTTGTTTCACTGGACTTGGTCCAACTACAGGCTGAGAAGCTCCCTCAATAAATTGTGCAATTCTGGAGAAGCCTACTGGGCTATAGAATTGTGTAAATATTCCTGTCATTGTTCACTGGAAAAAGTGCACAATTCCTCCAAGTAGCACTGCTCAGCCCAGAAATTGCGCAATTTTGGGCAGTAGTCAGTTGCTTTGCCCAGAAATTACGTAATCCCTCTAGGTAGCCAACCCAGCTCCCTCCTAGAAACGCACATTTTTTCCTCGTAGCTGAGCAATTTGTTGCATGTGGAACTCTCATTTTCTACTCTCTCTCATACTCTTGAACACTTAGAGTTTTCTTAGAGAACTCTTGGAGGAGTGTGGCATACATGGGATTTGGGGAAAGAAGTCAAAGGAAGAGCAGTAAAATGAAAGAGGACATTGAGGTCAACCACTATGGTGGGGTTTTCTTACAGATACCAAGTTGCATGTATGATTTCCTTGCTACTTTTGGCATGCATGTAGTTTCTTGGTTATGATCTATCATTGGCATAAAGGATTTCCTAGATTGATGATGGATTTTCCCAACCTTTCCATTTCCTTGATAGCCATGGTGTTGTGGGTGTCTTTCCTTTTGTTTTTTGATTGGTTCTCATGCTCATTATGGTTGTGGGTTGAGTTACGAGTTCTTGGAAGCATTGGTTGGACAAATGCTCTCGAAGCCCTATAACAACTTAGGTTGAGTTACTATTCCAAGAATCATTGGTTGGATGAATGCTCTAGAACCGCTTGGTGGGTTGAGTTACTATTTCTAGAAGCCTTGGTTGTACAAACAATCTGGAAGCCCGGCATTAGTTGTGGGTTGAGTTACTAGTGTTGGAAGCCCTAGTTGGAACAAATGCTTTACAACCCTAGATAGCTTGGGTAGAGACCATTCTAGTGATGGTTAGTGATGTATGACCATGAGGTGGAATCCCTAGTTGAGGGTTGAGGTAGTTTGACCTCTAGAAGCCTTGGTTTGGTTTTTGTTGATTTGTTTCATGAGATCCCACATTCATACTTGGAATATGGCACAGACATGATTAGATGAAAGAAATATTTGGTTCAACCAATTTATGGTCGGGTGGTACGTGGAAGTCCCAGACCTGGTTTCATTTTGAATATGTTACTAAAAGCTTCTTTCCTCTTCTATTGATGGGTAAATATACTTGTTCATATGTGGTTTTTATGGTTGTTATATCTTTTTTTTTTCTATTGAATATATCTTGGTTAAGAGGATGTTTTATGAAAATCTTGATGTATGTCTCTCGTTATGTTTTGATTACAAAATGAATGAAAAATAAATATATGACCTAATAGATTATATTTTAGCTATTGTGATAAGGCATCAATGCTTCTTAACGATTCTCAAATAAGTATTAGAACCCCTATGCTCAGATATGTTGTTATGACTTGTAGATTGCATATTTGTGACATGTTTGATGAAATGTATGTCATGGCTAGTAGGGATCAGATCAAGTACTTTTACCAATGATTGCATTAGTAGCCTTATTCCATTTTTATTTATCATTTCTAAAAGTTTCATGAAATTATGGGCAGTGCCCTGAGCCCTGGGCTTGAAAAAGTGGCACACAATTTGGGGTTGCTAGCTCAGAACTAGCTAAGAAAGTCCAGAGTCATTGGCATGCCTTGTTGTGGGAGTGACTAGAAGGCCTTAATCACATGCATGGCTTGTCATGGGAGTAGTTAAGGGTCCATATCAGTGAAATTTCAAGTTTTTTCATGGGTTTGTCACCTGGAAACGTTGGTTGGCTCTTGAAGGTTTTGTAGCATGTGTGGAAGGTCATAATGGTTTTGTTTTCTCAATTCCACTTCCTTAATTATACATGGGGATTTGAATCACATCATAGTATCCTCTCATCACATGTTTAACCCAACGTACTAGTTAACTTGGGTAAATGGAGGAGGAAGTTCGTTACACAGAATTAGATGGTCAAATATAAATATTTACCTTTGTTATTGAAGACATGTTGAGGATGTATGTGATAGAAAAACCATTGAAATCAAAAGACTATTTATATCTAGTGCAGTTTGCATATAATAATGGGTACTAAGATTCTTTAAAGATAAGCTCGATAAGAAATGCTACACTCCAGTGTGTTGGGATAATCTAGTTGATAGGGCCATTGCTGGTCTATATTTTCTCAAGGAAATGGAAGAGAAAGTAACAAAGATTAAACAAAATTTGAAGTCTACCTAGAATAGACAAAAATGTTATGAAAAAAGAATAGGTTAAACATGGAATTCAATGTTGGTGACCATGTCTTCTTGAGGGTGAAGGAAAAGAAAAGTTCCTTCAAATTTAGTAGTTGTACAAAGTTTGTAGCAAGATAGTATGGACCATTTGTGATCCTAGAAAGGATAAATCTAGCTACATATAGGATTTTATTACCAACATCCATGCACATTCATAATGCTTTTCATGTTCCATTGCTTAAATAGTATTTTTTTATTCTAACCATGTGACTGATTGGAACATGATTCAGGTGGAGCCTAAGGGAGACTTTCAGGTCCAACCAGTATGGATTTTGGATGCAGAAATAAATGTGCTTTGAAATCTATCTTTTGCCTTGGAAAAGCTACAATGGACCTGTTTTGGTCTTGAAGACGATACATGGGATCATGAGGGAATAATACCCTCATATTTTTTAATATTCTATTGTGTGTGTGTGTGTGTGTGTGCACTAAGGAAAATTCCTAAATAAGGGGGAGGGGAATGTAACACCCTTATTCAACCCATGGAATGTAAATAACATGTATATGAAGAACTAAGATAGTGATTTTGAATGCACTAAATAGACCGGTGAGCCAAGAACATATTTTGCGGGCCATTGTGCCCAGGTTCATGTGTGTAAATGTGTTATGGGTACCAATGTGCCTATGTGAATGATTGTTATGTCTTTTGGGGATGGTCTGCTTGTGCGCATATGTTTTATATTTTGAGGCTAGAAAGAAAGTAATGTAACTATTATATCACATGCATCATTTGGTTACAAACTATAATATGAAATGAGTATGTGGGGGTGAGACTCCATGAACGAGAAAAGAGGTGCATATGATTTAATAATCATAAACTTGCACATGAAAAATAACCAAGGTCCACTATAAGTGGCTTGGGGAATGACAAGTGGAAAAAGGAGCGCATGTAAATAGAAGTGACCATGTTGGCACTGTGAAGTGATAAGTACAGATGATTCTTGGGGAGGATGTGAATAGATAACCACGGAAGCATTGGTACCATTCTAAAAATGAAGCCACAAGATTATTAGTTAGAGCCTGTCAAGTTTGGAACCTTGGTGGTGTGAAGCCTGGAAGGGTACCTGGAAGACTTCTGAGGGTAGTGGAACTCTTGAAAGCCACAATACTATTGGTTGGAGGTTGTTAGGTTTGGTAACTTGGTTGTGTGAAGGCTTGGAAGGGTACTCAAAAGGTTTGTGAGGGAAATATAACTCCTAGAAGCCATAAGACTTTTGGTTGCAGGCTATTGGGTTTGGTGTTTTGGCAATGTGAAGGCCTAAAAGGGTACTTGGAAGATGCATGAGGGTAATAGAACTCTTGGAAGTTGCAAGACTATTGGTTGGAGGTTGTTGGGTTTGGTACCTTGGCCATTGTTTCTTGGTACTAGGTATGTACCAAGTTATGGGTAAGATCATAGTTGATTCTGATGCCCCATGGAGTCAAATCCCTAGCTTAGGGGTGACACAACCTAAACCGCATCTACCTGTAGGTTTTAACCCTGTACAGAAATTACCTGCATAATAATTCTAAAACAAAGAAAATAAAAAATGCGAGAGCATAACACATAAAACACATATACACAGAGATTTCCCACTGGATCCCAAAATCGGGACTACCAACTTGATTTTTCATTATGTTCCTTTCAATGTTACAATACATATTTATACATGTTGAAGCATCCAATACCATGGACCGAAAACCATCGCGTCCAAAACCATGGACCGAAAACCATAGGTAGGTTCGTCGAACCTAACATAGGGTCCAAAAAAAAATTTCCCGGGGCGCTGCCCCGGACCCTGTAGAGGGGGGCTACCCGCCCCCCTCTAACCCCTTGGTTCACTAGATAGGTTAGTCGTGGAAAGAATATAACACAACCCAACAATCTCCCGCTTGTTTTTTTCTTTCCACAGCAGAGCTTAGTCATTTTTCCAACCCTGAAATGCCCATTGTTTCTCTACACCAAGAGAATTTCTCAGAGCTCACAGATTTTGTTAATGCATCTATATTATTCTTCAAAGTGTCCACCTTTACTAGCAACACCTTTTTGTCTTCTATCATATCCCTCACAAAGTGATACTAAACATCAATGTGCTTTGTCTTTGAATGATAAGCAGGGTTCTTTGCCAAGAAAATTGCACTTTGGCTGTCACAGTCTATCCTTATAGCTCCCTGTACTAACCCATACTTGAACACAATCCTGCAACCAAACTGCTTCCTTGCTTGCATGAGTGGCTGCCATGTATTCTACCTCTGTAGTTGATAGTGCCACTACAGATTGTTTCTTACTCATCCAACTAACTACACCTCCAAATAGATTAAACACATACCCACTTGTATATCTTCTTTGATCCAGATCTCCAGCCCAATCTGCATCAACAAAGCCATGAATATCTAACACTCTGTCCAATCCTGGTCTTCCGTGGTAGCACAAACCATAATCACTAGTGCCACGCGAATACCTGAAAACCCGCTTCACTGTTGTCCAGTGCTCCTTCCCTGGTTTTGACATAAACCTGCTCAATACTCCCACTGCATGTGCAATGTCTGGTCTAGTACAGACCATGGCATACATCAAGCTACTGAATGCACTTGTATATGGAACATGGGACATGTCCTCTTCCTCTTCTTGTGTCTTGGGACACTGTTCAGCAGATAACCTCACACCTACAGGAATAGGAACCTTCACCGGTTTACTATCCTGCATATTAAACCTCTGCAACATTGTCTCGACATACTTCCTCTGGTTTAACCAGAGCTTCCTCTTTGCCCGATCTCTTTTAATTTCCATGCCCAAAATATAGTTTGCAGCACCCATATCTTTCATGTTGAATTTGGAGGACAATTGGGTCTTCAAATCTTGGATAATTTCTTTGTCATTTCCAACCAACAACATATCATCCACATACAAGACCAGATAAATAACACGGTCACCAATTAATTAAAATACACACAATGATCTGCTTTGCTTCTGGTGAAGCCAAGTCCCCGTATAAATGTATCAAATTTCTGATACCACATCCTTGGTGTTGTTTTAACCCATACAGATACTTCTTTAACTTGCATACTAGTTCTTTCTTACCCTTCACCGCAAAGCCTTCAGGTTGCTTCATGTAGATTTCCTCTTCCAAATCCCCGTGAAGAAATGTTGTCTTCACATCCATCTGTTCTACCTCAAAATCAAAAGCAGCAGCAACAGATAAAAGTAATCTAATAGAAGTTACCTTGGCAACAGGTGAAAAAATATCACCAAAATCAATTCCCGGCACCTGGGAATAACCTTTTGCTACCAACCGAGCTTTGTATTTCTCCACCTTCCCTTCTGCATTTGTCTTCTTCTTGAACACCCATTTGCTGCCAATGGGTTTCCTTCCAGCCGGCAACTCCACCAGATCCCAAGCCTCATTTTTGTGCAAAGATGCCATTTCATCAACCATGGCCTCTTTCCAGAGTTTTCCATCCTCTGAATCCACTGCTTCCTTCACAGTTCTGGGATCATCATCAGTAACAGACAAAGAAAAATTTGAACAGAAAGTAGATGAACTATACCTTTCTGGCTGCCTTCTTTCTTGAACTGATCTTATCATAGCCGGAATTTGTGGCTCTTCATCTTTTGATTCCTCCTCTACTATAGAGTCTGGTTCTTCCTCCTTTAGTTCAAACTCTATCTTCACAGGTTCCTTTGGTTGAACTTCATGTTTAATAACATCTTTCACCCCTCTGAACACCACATCTCGACTGTACACAACCTCCCATGTGACTGGGTTCCAAAGCTTATAACCCTTTAAACCATCCTTATACCCAATAAAGATGCACTTTCAGATTTACTATCCAACTTGGTTCGTTTCTCCTTTGGAACATGTACATATGCATCACATCCAAATACCCTCAGATGTGAAAGAGAGGGTTTCTTACTAACCCATACTTCTTGTGGAGTCTTATCCTCCAATGCTGATGAAGGTGACTTGTTGACCAAGTAACATGCAGTATCCACCGCCTCTGCCCAGAATTCCTGTCCTAACCGGGCACCACTGAGCATGCTTCTTGCCCTTTCCATCAACGTCTTGTTCATTCTTTCTGCGACTCCATTTTGCTGAGGTGTATATGGAGTAGTCTTCTGCCGTGCTATACCACACTTCTTACAAAATTCTTCAAATTACTTGCTGCAGAATTCTCCACCATTATCTGTCCTCAGCACCTTTATCTTCTTCTCTGTCTGATTTTCCAACAGAGCCTTAAATTCTTTAAACCTGCCAAAGACTTCAGATTTCTTCTTAAGGAAATATATCCATGTACTCCTTGAGAAGTCATCTATAAATGATACATAGTACACAGACTTAACCAGTGATGGAACTTTCATGGGTCCAAACACATCACTGTGCACAAGCTCTAATATTTGTTTCGTCCTCTTACCACCAGAGGGGAAACTCACCCGATTCTGCTTCCCATATACACATTTTCATAGAAATCAAAATCCAGAGAGCTATTACT
>APFE031660140.1:48561-85478 GCA_000404065.3 Pinus taeda
TTTGTATTTCTCCACCTTCCCTTTTGCATTTGTCTTCTTCTTGAACACCCATTTGCTTCCAATGGGTTTCCTTCCAGCCGGTAACTCCACCAGATCCCAAGCCTCACTTTTGTGCAAAGATGCGATTTCATCAACCATGGCCTCATTCCAGAGTTTTCCATCCTCTGAATCCATTGCTTCCTTCACAGTTCTGGGATCATCATCAGTAACAAACAAAGCAAAGTTTGAACAGAAAGTAGATGGACTATACCTTTCTGGCTGCCTTCTTTCTCAAGCTGATCTTCTCACAGCCGGAGTTTGTGGCTCTTCATCTTCTGATTCCTCCTCTGCTACAGAGTCTGATTCTTCCTCCTTTATTTCAAACTCTATCTTCACAGGTTCCTTTGGTTGGACTTCATGTTTAATAACATATTTAACCTCTCTAAACACCACATGTCAACTGTACACAACCTTCCTTGTTACTGGGTTCCAAAGCTTATAACCCTTTAAACCATCCTTATACCCAATAAAGATGCACTTTTCAGATTTACTATCCAACTTGGTTCGTTTCTCCTTTGGAACATGTACATATGCATCACAATCAAATACCCTCAGATGTGAAAGAGAGGGTTTCTTACCGTAGTTCCAGCTAACTCTATGCGAGATAGATCCTGTGGTTCCTACCAAACATATGATATGACAACGCGGTGATACTGTATCGAGAACTAGGTAACATGCTATCATCCACCAACCTTTGCCCAGAATTGATGTCCTAACGCCGACACAATGAGCAGCATGCTTCTTTGCCTCCATTCCATCAAGTCTTGGTTGCATTCTTTTCCTGCAACTCCATTTTTTTCCTGAGGTGCCATATGGACGTAGTACTTGCTGCTGTGGCTATACCCGACGCTTCTTAACAGAATCTTCAAAATTCCTTACTGCAAAAAACTCTCCACCATTATCTGTCCTCAGCACCTTTATCTTCTTCTTTGTCTGATTTTCCACTAGAGCCTTAAATTCTTTAAACCTATCAAAGACTTCATATTTCTTCTTAAGGAAATATATCCATGTATTCCTTGAGAGTCATCTATAAATGATACATAGTACACAGACTTACCCAGTGATGGAACCTTCACAGGTCCAAACACATCACTGTGCACAAGCTCTAATATTGTTTCGTCCTCTTACCACCAGAGGGGAAACTCACCCGATTCTGCTTCCCATATACACAATTTTCCCAGAAATCAAAATCCAGAGAGCTATTACTCATACCTTCTACCATACCTTTACCATGAAGTATTCGAAGGCCCTTCTCTCCAATATGTCCAAGCCTTTGATGCCACAGCATGGTCTTCTCTCCAGAGACCACTAGATTTTCTGCTACATTTTTAGGAACCATAGAACTATTGCACCCATCAACAACAGTGCTACCTTGCAACTTGTACAGAGTTCCAATCCGAACTCCCCGCATCAATACCAGTGCTCCTCGAACCATCTTATAGGTATCCTTGTTGAACACTGTCTTTACACCTGCATCATCCAACTTGCTTACAAAAATCAGATTTCTGGCCAACACAGGAATATGCAGAACACCTGGAAGGGTTCTAACCCTTCCACCTTGCAACTTCAACTTTACTTTTATGTGACCAATGATTCTAGCCTTCCTCTCATCTCCTAAGAGGACATCACCACCATCGTATTTCTCATACTCGTAGAACCACTCTCTATGGGGAGTGAAGTGAAAGGATGCACCTGAGTCAATCAACCATGCCTCATGATCTACATGTGTACTTGAAGAAGCCAAGTACATATCCCCACCTTCATTTGAGGTGGTTTTCGCCTCTGCAGAAGGAGCATCATCAGATCCCTTTCCTTTATCAGGAGCTTTAGATTTACACTCCCTTCTGAAGTGCCCTTCCTTTCCGCATTTCCAGCACACCGCCTTTATAGGTTTTCCTGGAGATTTAGATCCCTTCAGATTTAGATCTCCCACTTGATGACTTATTTTTGTTTCTGTTTTGGGACCGTCCTCGTATAGACAAGGCATCACCATTCTGGTTGTCCATATTTTTCTGCCTCATCTCCTTCGTCAGCAAGGTTGAGAAAATTTCATCAAACTACAAAGTAGTTGCATTGCCACCTATTGCAATTAAACCAGACTATCCCACGAATCTGGTAGAGAACAAAACAGACTGATGCACTTATCTTCATCTGAAATTTTAATATCAATAGATGATAATTGACTTACCACAGTATTAAATGCATTCAGATGCTCTGTCACCGAGTCTCCATCTTTCATCCTCAGGTTATACAGCTTTTTCCACGGGAATAGTTTATTCACCAGAGACTTAGATTGGTACAAAGTCCCTCACTTGTCCCACAGAGCCTTCATCGTAGCTTCCCCTGAAGCATTCAGCAATACTGAATCTGAGACACACAATCGTATTGTGCTCTTTGCCTTCCTAGCCAACTTATTTCATTCTTCATCGGTCACTCCCGTTGGATTAGTACCTGGATCTACCGCGATCCACTGATCTTTATCCACCAACAGATCCTCCATCTTGAGTTTCCACAACTCAAAATTATGACCATTGAACTTCTCAATCTCTATCTTTCCACTGCTCACCATCTTCTTTCACCACCAAAATCGATCTTACAGATCTCCCACTGAACAGGGTCTACCACAAGCCTGAGCGAAATCCCTCAGCAACAAAGGCATCCCCTTGAAGCTAAAACAGCTCTTGTACCAAATGTAGGTTTTAACCCTGTACAGAAATTACCTGCATATGAATTCTAAAACAAAGAAAATAAACAATGCGAGAGCATAACACATAAAACACATATACACAGAGATTTCCCACTGGATCCCAAAACCAGGACAACCAGCTTGATTTTTCATTATGTTCCTTTCAATGTTACAATACATATTTATACATGTCGAAGCATCCAATACCATGGACCGAAAACCATTGCATCCAAAACCATGGACCAAAAACCATAGGTAGGTTTTCCCACTTACATAGGTCCAAAACATTTTTCCGGCACCCGTAGGGGGGCTACTGCCCCAACCCGCCGGGGGGGGGCTGCCGCCCCTGTGACCCCCCCGCTGTGAAATCAGCGCAACAAAGTGGGGACACCGCCCCCCCTCTAATCCCCTAGTTCACTACGTAGGTTAGTCGTGGAAAGAATATAACACTACCCACATTAAGAAAATAAAACTGCATGCTACACTATGTCCCAGGAATTTTAATATTCCTGCTTAGTAAAACCTTCTTAAACCAAGGTTTAATGTTCTTAATTAAATGCTTAAGTGGAAGCTATTTAATCACACGTTAATCAGATTATAACCGTGGATTTTCTTACCGTTCGATCCACAACAAACTTGACCAATCACTGTCAACCGCATGTCGCACAACTGACATATTTATTTCAACACTTGACTTTTGGGTGCTCCAAGTTACCATCATCGATCTTTCCCATCTGATCCAATGACTATCACAGTATATCACGCGACAACTAGCTCAACTGATCTCTATCGTATATTTCATTTACCTCAATCCAATGATGACCGTGTAATCTCGTGTGATTACTAGCATGATACATAATAGGTTGAGAGCACACGACATAAGCAATTTTGCTTCCCCATCAATGTGGTATGTGTCAACCCCTTAGGTTAATCGCGTGAATTTGTAAAATACCATTTACCATTTTGAGACCGCGCGAAATACTACTTACCGATGTCGTAGACCACTCCATTATTCTGTTGTCACATGGCTTAATCTAATCCCTTCACTTCTTGAATTTATTTTGCACGATAAAATATTTTTTGATCATATTCTATCAATATTGTCTGTTGATCTGACTAATCCAATGGTTCCTGTGCACGGTTACTTCATTTCTTCCTCCTTTCCTTTCTTCGTATTTATGCAATTCCTCAATGTTTGGTCTATTCATCCAACTCGCCTATACGATTCTTTATGCATATAGCCTTTATGAGATTATTCATCACTTTTGATTGATGTACTCCTCCTCTGTGCATTGTCCTCTCTCTGTTCTTTTAGGGTTTAGGTTTTCTCCAGGGTTTCTGGTCTTTGGTTGTTCTTCAACCCAACTTCCTCCTGAACTTACTTCTACGCACTTTTAAGCGCTATCACATCTGAACTTCAACTTTCAACTTTGATCCTTCAATCAGATTCAAATGATCAGACCACTAGCCTTCATTCTCCACCTCTTCGTTATGCTTTAATTCCACCTACATACATATGCTATGTATAATTACTCTAATTCACCCATAATTTATAATTCCATTAATCAATACACACCACACAACTCAGGAATAGAATTATCTGTCTTTAAAAACAATTATTTACATAATGAATCTCTCTCTCTGGCTCGATTTTCTAATCAGTGGCCTTTTCCTTTCCTGCCCGTAGGCTTATAGTCAAACCCTATCTAATCTCTGAACTCTAATTCTCACTCTAACTCACTAACTAACTCTCTCTATGCCTTTTAGGCTTACATTTATACAAAAGGTTCTATAACCCATTTTGGTTCAAATCCTTAATCTTTTGAACTTAATCTTGAATATCCTCTAAGTCCACTTTTGACTCAACTAATCCCTAAGGATCCTCTCTAGTTCCATAAACCATGAAACCAATTCCTAATCTAATATTTACAATTGATTTCCAAATCTCTCAATCCCTATGGAATCTTAACTATCCTAAATCTCGCATGTTATCCAACATTCAGGAACATTGACAATATTCCTCACAATATCTAATTAATTCCTATTCTTAATATCTCTCATAAACTTACTTAGAAACCCTAATAATTACATTAATTTAATACTTAGGAAACCAACTTCCTTGAAAACAGAAGACCCCCTATGTCTACTAAAATACAATGAAAGCGTTGAGTTGGATGCTCCTGCATCAAGGGGTGACCCAATGTTGAAAGAAAATGAATATTGTGGTCTATGGTTGGGTGGAATGTCAAAGGCGTGCGACTAGTTGGACAACATTAAAAGATTAGTATCATAACTTTCTATGTACTTGTTTTCATTGCAATTTATTCATATATTGATTTTGAAATATATATGAACCTTATTTTAATTACATTTGTGCATATGCATTTCATATTAACATGGATTTAGTATGTATAGCAACATGACGTAATTGCCATATGAGGGGAAATTTCTTGTTAAAATTTCCCATGTGTAACTAGCCATGGGATTGGGCCTTAGTAGGAGGCTAGAATTAGCCAGCATGTGGTTGAGGCATGTTACATGTCAAAAATTGAAGCATAGCTCCCAACCCCTTGGTGTTGTTATACACAATGTGAAATTTCCAATGATATAAAAATATCCTCAATTGGAGCTCATATGTAGAATTTATGCCTCTCGTAATATGACTTACATTGTGACTATGATTATATGAGTGGATGCCATGTCATCCCCAATTACTCACACATGTGGGGATATCCACATGTAAACTTTCATGAAGATTCTAGAAGGTCCAAAACATTATCACTAATTGAGGGTTGAGGATGCAAAAACCCTAACCTAATATGGCTATAAAGCTATTTTAAATACCATGTTTCTAGGAAGAGAAGGGGTATCCATTCTTTAGCATTATACTTATTCCATAGATGAGTAAAGAATAAAGGAGTGAGATTTGAGAGCATAACAAAGGAGGAATAATAATTTGTATATTTGGGCCACAATGTCAAAGGAAAATTCATAATTAATACCTATTTTTTTGTATTTTCTTATAACTAAAGAAAGAGAGAAAATAATATGCCTCGCCTTCTATTTGGGATTTCTCTCATACTATATTTCCCAGGATACATCTTGTGTTCATTTGTGTGGATGGGTTGTTCCTTTTCTTATTCTTTCATTTTCAAATTTTAGATATTTCATTAATTCAATCACTAAGTTAGATAATAAACATTGCAATATTTATGATCACATACATTGAAGATAAGTGTTCGAATATGCATCCAAAAATTTATCTAAAGTACCATATAAAGGATTGTAAATAGAAGCACCTACTAGGCATGGGTTTAAGAAACTAGGTAGAGAGAAATTCAAATGTGGATGAGAAGATTGTATGCACTTAGTGTAGAAATCAGTGAATATAAGTAACTTTCATCACAAGGAAGATAATTATATGAAAAATATTTTCCATATTAAATCTAAGGAACCAAGTTGGATGCTCTATTTGATTCCAATTCACAAGCCAACCTCAAAGTAGATGATTTGGTTATAAAGTTTGGGTTGGAGATTCATGAGCATCCAATCCCATATCTATTGGGATGGGAGAATAAGGATGTGGAGATCAAAGTCACAAAATAGTGTAAGATCAAGTTTTCTATAAATGTATATTTTATTGATGAAGAACTACAAGGAAAAGACCTTCTAGCAGAGGTTTTTGCAAAGGCCACCATAAAAATAGCCCAGAAGTCTGTTTGTAGCAGAGGTCACTAGCAGAGGTGGGAGAGAAAATGTTTTAGTGAATGTTTCTTTGACAGTGCATCTAAATTATTCAATCTTACCGATGCTTTATCATCCATACACACACCTGATTTGCATATACCATGGTGCAACGTAGAATTTTGTTTTTTGAAAAATAAAACCACAATGCGCTAAATACCCAAACACATTGGTTCCTGAATATTCACTACCACCAGACTCCTTTATATACTAAAACGTACATGCGTTATTCAATAATGACATCTTAGTGTGGTAAATGTATAATAACACCCTAGGGAATCTTATAAACTATACCAATAGATGATGTCTAAAAAAAAAATCAATGTTATTGTAAAACCACATCACTGGTGTGTTACCAGTAACATAAATCCCTGGGGCATCTCGATAATTCACCACAATAATTTTAAAATTAAAAATAAATAAATAAATAAAACACGGTGCTTTTGATATAACTTGCCCCACTACACTTTGCAAAATGCACTAAGAGGAGGGTAAATAAAAAAAAAAAAAAAAAAAAAAAAAAAAAAAAAAAAAAACCTTTTGTCGTAATTTTCATTTTTACCACCTACAATGTGGGAGATCTCTGAAGAATTGGTGCCACTCTTTCCACATGCAAGTGTTCTAACATCGATGCTTCTCTTGCTCACCACCTTTCAATATCATGCTCATTGTTTGAGCTTCCAATTTTTTCAAATAGTGTGAAAGTTTCCTTTTCTCCATTACGTGTAAACAATGCCTCCCCTGTAGGTTTTAATCCTATACACAAACTATCTACAAACGAATTCTTAAAAGCAGAAAATATACAATCGCGAGAAACATAAAACATAAAACAAATATACTCAGAGATTTTCCCCTAGATCCCAAAACCAGGAGCACCAGGTTGATTTTATATATTTCCTTTCAATGTTACAATACATATATATACATGTTGAAGCATTCATAAACCCCAATCCATTAGCCTTGGATTAGAACATAAATGTAATTCCCTTGACTGGATCTACAAAATACCATGGGCATAAAACCATCATGCCCAAAACCATGTGTGAAACCCATACACAAAAACATAGGTAGGTCTGCCCACCTAATATAGGGTCCAAAAAAGAAAATTATCAAGACACTACCCTGGACCCCATATAGGGGGGCTACTGCCCCCCTCAAACCCCCTGATAGAGGGGGATACCACTCCCCCGTTGTGCCTAATGTAATGAAGGGGGGGCTACCACCCCCCCTCTAACCCCCTGCTTCGGCAGGAGGCTACTCATGGAAAGAATATAACACTCACCCAACATTCTCATACTTGTTTTTTTATTTCCACACAGGGGGTCACAGGAGAGCTTAGTCATTGGTCTAGCCCTATAATGCCCATTGTTTCTCTACACCAAGAAAACTTCTCAGTGCTCATAAACTTCGTCAATGCATCTATAATACTCTTCAAAGTGCCCACCTTTACCAGAAACTACTTTTTTTCCTCAACCATATCCCTCACAAAGTGATACTAAACATCAATGTGCTTTATCTTTGAATGATAAGAAGGGTTCTTTGTCAAGAAAATTGCACTTTGGTTTTCACAATCTATCCTTATAGCTCTCTGTATTGGCCCTATACTTAAACACAATCTCTGTAATCAAACTGCTTCCTTGCTTGCATGATCACCTCATGTATTTTTCCTCTTTAGCTGAAAGTGCCACTACAGACTGTCTCTTGCTCATCCAAATTCTCTGCAACCAAACTGCTTCCTTACTTGCATGATCACTTGCGATGTATTTTGCCTTTGTAGTTGAAAGTGACACTACAGACTATCTCTTGCTCATCCAAATGAATGCACCTCCAAATAGGTTAAACACATACCCACTTATAGATCTTCTTTGATCTAGATCTCCATCCCAGTCTGCATCAACAAATCCATAAATGTCCAAAACTCTATCTAATATTGGTCTTCCTTGGTAGCACAAACCGTAATCACTAGTGTCATGCAAATACTTGAAAACCTGCTTCATGTTTGTCCAATGCTCTTCCCTGGTTTTGACATAAACTTGCTCAATACTCCCACTGATGTGCAATGTCTGGTCTAGTATATACCATTGCATTCATCAGACTACCAACTTCACATGCATATGGACCACAAGACATGTCCTCCTCCTTTTCTTGTGTCTTGGGATATTGTTCAGCAGACAACTTTACACCTATAGGAATAGGAACCTTGACTGCTTTACTATCATGCATATTAAAACTCTGTAGTATTGTCTCAACATACTTCCTCTAGTTTAACCAAAGCTTCTTATTTGGCTTATTTCATTTAATTTCCATGCCCAAAACATAGTTTGCATCACCAATATCTTTCATGTCGAATTTGGAGGACAATTGGGTCTTCAATTCCTAGATGATTTCTTTGTCATTTCCATTCATCAACATATAATCCAAATACAAGACCAGATAAATAACATGGTCACTAATTAATTTAAAATACACACAGTGATCTACTTTGCTTCTGGTGAATCCAAGTCCCTGTATAAATGTATCAAATATCTGATACCACATTCTTGGTGACTGTTTTAACCCATACAGAGAATTTTTTAACCTACATGTTGGGCCTCAAAATAGTCCTTATTCTCACTCTATTATTCACCAATACCTTCACATTACTTCCATATTACCTTCATGTCACCTCCATTCCACCTCCACATCATTACATTTACCTCATCATTGGGTTATAACTATGCTTTTCCAAAGTTTATTAATTCTTAACATCTTAAAGTGGATTTATGGTTAAACTTTAGAAAATAATATGCTTATACTTATACCTAACAATTAGAATGAGTTTGTTGACATGTGTAGGTACAAAGGAAGCTTCCAAGGCATCCTTATGTGTCACTCTATGTTCAAATTCGAATTTGAGAAGATCATGAACCTCATGGAGAAGATCATGGACCTCATGGAGGAGATCATGGAGGATAGGGTTATGTGTCACCATTGGTTGAGAAATATGTGGGTCAAAGGAGGGAATAGTGGTTCTACATTTATGAGGTGGTTATCATAGTTTTTGTATAAATAGGAGCACCTCCTCCATTCCAAAAGGAAGGACTCTTGGAGCATGTATCCAACTTATGATGGAATATAACAAAGCTTCATTTTACATAAATTTCCATTATATAGTTTTAGATATAAATTGTGTTAATGTAGTATATGCATTTATGGAATAGCTTGTCACTTTGTCCTTAGGAGAATTGAGCTCACTCTAAAAAGATCAAAGGAACATTTTATTTCATAATAGATCTTATTTCGGCTTAGATGTTTAAGGATTTGTTTGTGATTGACGAATGAATTTTAAATTAAAATCTTATCAGCATATGAGGGAACAACCAAGGGTCTAAGTTAGGCTCTCCCTCTATTTGATTTGCATGATAGTTTAAATTCATTCTTTTACTTTTAAGTTTCAAGTTATTTCATTTCTTATGCTTATGAATGAATCTTAGTTTAGTTTGGATCAGTATATGAGAATACAATCAAGGGACTAAGTTAGTCTCTCTCTCTATTTGAATCTGAACAAGAATTAAACTCATTCTCTTGTCTTTATTTCAAGTTTCTAGTTTTATGTAGTCAATGATTTCTTTTCATCTATAATATTGCAGGGTAGGACAACCAGGACCTCCTCAATAAGGAGCCTCTTCCCTTTCATATTATATTGAACCATAAATCATTTAGTTAGTCATAGAGTTAGTTTCCTACTCCTGCATATATTTTGCTAGCATCAGCACAATCTTACGAGTTTCCCTGGTTGATAATTTAATGAAAGCAATTTAAGCAATTAAATTGCCCAACACTACATACCAGTGCTTTCTTACCCTTCACTGCAAATCCTAAGGGTTTCTTCATGTAGATCTCTTCTTCGAGATCCCTGTGAAGAAATTTTGTCTTCACATCCATCTATTCTACCTCAAAATCAAAAGAAGTAGTAACAAATAAAAGTAATCTAATAGAAGCTACCTTAGCAACAAGAAAAATAATATCACCAAAATCAATTTCCGGCACTTGGGAATAACCTTTTGCTACCAATCAAGCTTTATATTTCTTCACCTTTCCTTTTGCATTCATCTTCTTCTTACACACCCATTTGCTGCCAATGGGTTTCCTTCCAGCTGGAAACTCCACCAGATCCCAAGCCTCATTTTCTTCCAAAAATGTCATTTTGTCAACCATGGCCTCCTTCTAGATTTTTCCATCCTCTGAATCCACTGCCTCCCTGACAGTTCGGGGATCATCATCAGTAATGGATAGGGAAAATTTTGAATAGAAATTAGATGGACTATACCTTCTAGCTGCCTTCTTTCTCGAACTGATCTTCTCAAAGATGGAGTTTGTGGCTCTTCATCTTCTTATTCCTCTTTTGCAGTAGAGTTTTATTCTTCCTCCTTCAGCTCAAACTCTATATTCTCAGGTTCCTTTGGTAGGACTTCATCTTTAATAACATATTTCACCTCTCTAAACACCACATCTTGGTTGTACACAACCTTCCTTGTTTATGGGTTCCAAATCTTATAACCTTTTAAACCATCCTTATACCCAATAAAGATGCACCTTTCAGATTTACTATCCAACTTGGTTCTTTTCTCCTTTGGAACATGTACATATGTATCACATTCAAATACCCTCATATGTGAAAGAGAGGGTTTCTTACCCATCCATACCTGATGTGGAGACTTATCCTTCAACGGTAATGAATGTGATCTATTAACCAGGGAACATGCAGTCTTCATCGCCTCTGCTAGAATTCTTGTCCTAACCCGACACTACTGAGCATGCTTCTTGCCTTTTCCATTAACGTCTTATTCATTCTTTCTGCAACTCTATTTTTCTGAGGTGTGTATGGAGTAGTCTTATGTCATGCTATACCACACTTCTTACAAAACTCTTCAAATTCCTTCTTGCATAACTCTCCACCATTATCTATCCTCAACACCTTTATCTTTTTCTCTATCTAGTTTTCCACCAAAGCCTTAAATTCTTTAAACTGGTCAAAGACTTGAGATTTCTTCCTGAAGAAATACATCCATGTATTCCTTGAGAATTCATCTATAAAGGATGCATAGTACACAAACTTACCCAGTGATGGAACTGACACAGATCCAAACACATCACTGTGCACAAGCTCTAATATCCATTTCACCCTCATAGCACTAGAGGGGAACCTCACCTGATTTTGCTTCCCATATACACAATGTTCATAGAAATCAAAATCCAAAGAGAAATTAGACATACCTTCTACCATACGATTACCATTAAGTATTTGAAGGCCCTTCTCTCCAATATGTCCAAGTCTTTGATGCCATAGCATGATCTTTTCTCTAGATACCACTAGATTTTCTCCTCCACTTTCAAGAACCACAAAATTGTTTCACCCATCAATAAAAATACTACCCAAAATATTGTACAAAGTTCCAATCTGAACTCCCTGCATCAATACCAGTGCTTCTCGAACCATCTTGCAGGTATCTTTCTAGAACACTATTTTTACACCTACATCATCCATATTTCTTACAAAAATTAGATTTCTAGCCAATGCAAGAATATGCAGAACACCTGGAAGTGTTCTAATCCTTCCACCTTGGAACTCCAGCTTGACTTTTCCGCATCTGATAATTCTAGCCTTCCTTTCATCGCCTAAGAAGACATCACCATCATCATATTTCTCTTACTCATAGAACCACTCCCTATGAGGAGTGAAGTGAAAGGATGCACTTGCGTCAATCAACCATGCCTCATGATCTACATTTGTACTTGAAGAAGAAGCCAAGTACACATCCCCAGCTTCATATGAGTTGGTTTTCACCTCTACAGGAGGAGCATCATTAGATCCCATTCCTTTCTCAAGAGATTTACGTCTACATTATTTTTTCAAGTGTCCTTCCTTTCCACATTTACAACACACCTTCACCAATTTTCCTGGATATTTATATCTCCCTATAGATTAAGATCTCCCACTCAAGGACATATTTTTGTTTCTTTTCTAGGACTGTCCTCATACAGATAGTGCATCTCCATTCTGGCCCTCCATATTTTTCCATCTCATCTCCTTTGACAGCAAGGACTATACTATTAGAGAACACAACAAACTGATGCACTTATCTTCATCTAAAATTTTTATATCAACAAATAAAAAATGACTTCCCACATTATTAAAGATTTTTAGATGCTCTATCCCTGAGTCTCCATCCTTCATCCTCAAGTTATACAGAATTTTCCATAGGAATAGTTTGTTCACCAGAGACTTAGATTGGTACAAAGTCCCTAAATTTTCGCACAAAGCCTTCGTCATAGCTTCCCATGATACATTCAACAATACTAAATCTAAGATACGCAACTATATAGTGCTCTTTGCTTTCTGATCCAAATTTGTCCAATCTTCATCTGACGTTTCCATTGGTTTAGTTCCCAGATTTACTGTGATCCACTGATCCTTATCCACCACTAAATCCTCCATCTTGAGTTTCCAAAACTCAAAACTCTAACCATTGAATTTCTCTATCTCTATTTTTCTGCTACTCGTCATCTTCTTTCACCGCAAGAATTGATCCTACAGATCTCCCACTAAAAAAGGTTTACCATAGGCCCAAGCAAAACCCCTTAGCAGTAAAGGCATCCCCTTGAAGTAGAAAAACTCTGACACTGAATGTAGGTTTTAACCCTGTACATAAATTATCTGCAAATGAATTCTTAAAAACATAAAATATACAATGGTGAGAAACATAGAACATAAAACATATATACACATAGATTTTCCCTTAGATCCTAAAACCGGGACTCCTAGATTGATTTTCTATATTTCCTTTTAATGTTACAATACATATGTATACATGTTGAAGCATTCATAAACCCCAATCCATTAACCCTGGATTAGAACATATTTGTAGTTCCCTTGACCAAATCTACAAAATACCATGGGTAAAAAACCATCATGCCCAAAATCTTGTTCGAAATCCATGCACAAAACCATAGGTAGGTCCGACCACCTTATATAGGGTCCAAAAAAAAAACCTTGGGGTATTTCCCTCAACCCCGTAGAGGGGGGCTTCCGCCCCCCCCTCTAACCCCCTGCTTCATGAGGAGGTTACATCCCTAAAGATGCACTATATCCTATTGGTGCATATGATCCACCCAATGGAATTTCCAACAACAACCTTTCCCTGTCAGTCCTGAGTTGCGGTATAGCCCCACTTAGGAGGACATATAATTTATCAGTAGCGTATCTAAGAGAGGGGATCATTTTCCATAGTTCCTTGACATCCCCCATAGTGTTGCAACTGAGAGTCAGCTTGCATACACTTAGATATATGTCGGGCCTCATGCAGTTTGTCCATCAAAGTTTTAGGTATGTGGTGGACAACTACAGATTTATTCTTTTGCTACAAAGGATCCTAGGTGGATCTCATTATTAGTTAACACCATTGCACATTTTTATGTTGATGGGAAGTGCATTAGTTTCCCTCTTTTGTATTATGATGATTCTTTGATTCAGGTGCCACATTGCATCATATAGTCTGCCATTTTTTTAGGAAAGTTTTCATGACTTTAGATAGATGTTGTGCATTGTCGAGACAGGGGAGGGATACCTTCCCTTTTGCTTCAAATTTTTTTATTTATTTTTTGAGAGGTTTTTAGAGACGAAGGATACATTTAATCGTCACCCTCCTAGGCCAATGACTGAGGCCCATAAGCACATGTAGGGGCAGATGATGCCCAATAGTGGTATGTCGAAGTTTTCAGCCAAGATTTCGAACGAGGCACTGGCGCTACTAACCAATGTGGATGACCATGCGTTTGTCATGTTGGGTTATCCATATGAGGGGATTGATTAAAGAGGTTGTCCCAACATCTTCACAGAAGCTGACCCTCTAGATGATAGAGGTAATATTAGTGTTTTCTTTAAATTAATCTAGTTTCATTTAATGAAACAGAATAAAATTTATTCTAGCACAATAGTTAACTTCATTTTCTTGTTTTAATGAAATAGAATAAAATTTATTCTAGAAAAATATTTAACTTGTTTTATCAAATTTTTTAATGAAATTGTCTAATTATTTTTGTGTACTATATATTTCGTAGGCATCGTCACATATGATGGGAGCATGCCTCCTCCCCCACCACCGGATGAATGATATGAGGACATGGGCAAGTCACTATTACACAATATTTTGTCATGCCTCCTGCACTTCCTTGTGTCATACCCTGAAGTGGCCAAAATTTGGCAATGATCTAGTGTAACAATCTTGATATGTAGTGCATATCCTCCCTAAAACACTGATGGAAACATGCCTTGATCCTTCCCTGAAGAAGTAAGCTCTAAATCCCTAATTTCATGACCAGCGCGACCCTGACACTGCCAACTAGTGCTGACGGCGAGTTGCACAATATTGGCCTCGTGTTGCAAGTGTGCTTTTTTACTTGGATACTCACATTGATCCCTAAAATGCAAGTTTTCCCAAAGAGGACAAGAAGCTTCATGATCTAGAGGCTTCCAAAACGACGAGATGGGCGTTGTATGATGTGGATGTAGTTGAATTCTCCCAATATTTCCCTTTGATCTTATCCAAATGAGCTACCTCCTTGAGATGAGGGCCTTCCCTTATCTTTGGAGAGATCCTAAATGCCTCTCCATGCCTATATATTCATCATCCCCCATTCCCAAATGGTTGGTCTCTAATTATTTACACCCTTAAACTGACATAGTGCCTACATGCGACTCATTCGGGTTGGAGAAGGAGTGGTTGGAGAGCTTGAGCTTGCACTTCTCATTCATGCAAGGATATCTTATTGACATTAAGGCTTGGTTGTATGCTTCCTCCTTTATTTCATTAATATATACAACTATTGGCTCACTTTCCATAAATATTTGTGTTAATACATCATTTATCTTAATGCTCATTGATCTGTTAAGTGAATTACTTTCGATTATGCTTGTTGTACTTGTATGATTTTATGTGTCTTTGATCTCTTATGCAGCTATTCAAAAGTTGTGAGTAGTAGAGCTGAGCCTGAGGCACAAGAAATTCGAGGTCTTCAACAAAGGAGTTCATTATAGCATCAGAACGAGGTAGGTCATCTCCCTCTTCTCTCATTTTTATTGTAATTTAGGAAAGTGTCTTGTAGATTGCCACATAGGTTGCTAGTCCCAGTCATTGGGCTAGAGGGATCGTCTTTGTCCGTAAAGAGGTTTTTCCCAAAAAAAAATAAAAATAAAATAAAATAAAATAAATTTGACTCCATTAGGGAAGCTTTAACCTTTCCATCCATTTCTTCAATCAGACTCTTTCATGAGTTTTACCAACCATCTAGTTCTCAGTTAGATTAAGTCAGTATAGGTCTATACAAACATTGATTACTGCCTTAGAGTGCTAAGTCTGGATTTTCTTTTGAAATATTTTTTGTTTTTTCCAACATTACTCACTCAGCATGGGTTTTATCAGTGACAATCGCGCCACCAACAGGTGATTTTACCTGTATAGTCGCACTGAAAACCCTATTTTCCACTGTTTTCTCACGCTAAAAATCAATATTACCTTTGCTATATACAGTAGTGTTGATGACCTAGACCAACACGGGTTTCTCTATATAAATAGCTTTGATCCCTGAATGTGATATTTTTTAAGGTTTCTTCCTTAGAATCCAATGTATCTTGGCCCCTAAGGTATTTTCCCATCCTGTATGCTTGGATTTGTCAGTTCTTTGATTGGTTGTCTTGATTAATTTGGAAAATTTGTCTCATTGGCTTCAAAGTGAAATCTGACTGAGTTCTAGGGTTTCTGGTCAATTGGCCATTGCTTACTGCTTATTGTTGTGATTGAGTGTTGGTTTTTCTAATTGATGGAGTGTTGTTTTCTGTGGAAATCATTGAAAACATCATTTTTCATTTGTTTTATCTTGTCTTTCAAAATTTACTTTTCATGATAATGTATTAGATTAGTTGAATTGAAAAGTTATTTTTTTAGATTCATCATTTAAAGCAGATGACATTTTTCAGTGATTGAAAGCTAAAAATTGTATTAGGTGCATCAAATCATTCAAAAAATAAATAAAAGCATAATTCATATAACTGCATCTTTGTAAAGTAAAATCATTTTTCTTTCGAAAAAGTTGCATTTGGGATAGTGAAAAGTGGAAATCATTTTTTACTTTTGGCATTGCATTTGGAAGATGAAAATGAAATTTAATGAAAGGAATTTTTCTTGATCAATTTTGTTTGATGCATTATCGATTGAAATTTCTTCCCTTGATTAGTCTAGCTTTCACTAAAATGAAAAGTTTTACTTTTCTCATATAGTTGCATCATAGGTGTTCAAGTGACATCGTTTTGAGCCTTAAAACTGAAACTTAGTTCAAGATACACTTAAAATTTACCTCAATTAACCTAAGGAGCATTTGGAACTTAACATAAATATATAGAGCGCTAGGCTAGATACATGTTCCTGCATCTTTAAACATAACAACTATTGTTAATTGCATGCATTGTATCCTGGGGGTGAAATATCGTTCCAGTACAGAAGTATGTCGAAGGTTCTCCAGCACTTTCGGGTATATAGGAGGCACTTCAATATGGAAAGTATATGAAAATTATCTCACCAAATGTTTATGCATTAGACAGTGCTAACACGGAATTGTGATCCCCGTATCATCGATCATATATTGGGAGACCCCACTAGGTTGCTATCCTTTAGCCATACGTAACCAGGTTACTCACCTTGTAAACGTAATAAACCGAACAAAACATTCAGAGAAATTGGCCACTGTACATTAAGTCCTTGGTTTCATCTAAGGTGTATATAGAGGTTCACAGATACCCCATAAATCGTTGTGCCTAGATTACCCCTTTTTTTATTTATTTTTGTTAAATTTCTAAAATAAATTAATTGACCACAGAAAAACATCCTTCCTGTGGGAATACTCCTTAGTACATCTTAGGTTGATACCAATGGCAACATTTCCTGAGTCTACCAGTCAAGGAAACCCCTTTGATGAGAATCCTAGTCCTTTTCCTTCTTTTGGAAATATTAGTGCTCCTTCTATGGCAACATTGTGCCTTCCTAGATTAACCATTGGTCTACCAGCTTGGTTATTTTTGTCTTCAATGATTCTAAGTTTCCAAACTGCTTTTCAACTGAGTTCTCCTCCACCTGAACAACTTCAACCTCATGTTGATCCTAAATTTGACCCCTCTCCTTCTTCACCATTTCTTCACCTCGTTCTTCCTCTTCGCCTAGTGAAATTCTAGATTCTAGTAATCAGGAAGCTAAGAAGAAGAAGAAGAGGAGAAGGAGGAAGAAGAAGAAAAATAAGCAAGGGGGCAACCAAGAAACCATTACTATAGATGCAACTGATGTAGAAAAATATTCCAACCAGCCTTGGAAAGTAAAATTCCCTTGCATGTTATTTAAGGGTGACAACCTTCTTCGGAGTTGTACTGGTATTCCCAAGGTCTTAGAAGTGCGGTCTACAGGTTCACATTGACCTTTTTCGTCAGCCTTTGGTGATCCTGCTGGTGATAAAACTTCAAATAGTAATAATAAGGTCCACGGGAAACGTAGAAAAGTGAAATTTCCTTGTAAGTTTTGAAGGTAATCATCCCATTCACCTTTGTCCTCTTATGGATGAAGCTTCCAAAGAGTTGGAAAAACTTACTACTTCCCAACCTCGTCTTCTGCCTGGTTATCGAAAGCTTTCCCCTAATCCTCTGTTATTTGATCAAGTGATTGATCAGAAGCCATCTTTGGTCAACCCCACTCTCTCTGAAAGTGAGTCTCATGAGTCCATTCTCAACCAACCATTGGTTGAGAAAACAGTAGACTTTACTCCACCTTTAGTTAACTGTACATTTTTGGTAGAGAGTGAACCTCATCCTACTCAGTTTCTTCTAATTTCTTTATTTTAGAATGAACTTGAGGGAAATCCTCCCATTCTCGAGGTGCATGAGAGCAATTTTCCTGTTCCCATAGAGCAAGAGAGCAACTCACCTGTTCCTACGACACCCCCTCCAAGTAGTTTGGTTACTTCTTCTGATTGGAGTTTACTGGTAGGATATCATCTTCCATCTTATGTGCCTTTCCAAATTATAGTGCGGGATTACCATATGACTGTAACTAGCATAGTCATTGATGAGGGTGCATCTATTAGCATCCTATTCTCAATTACTTAGCAAGCTTTAGGTTCTCCTCAGCTTGTCCCTTTCACCCAGAATCTGTTAGCTTTTAACAGAGGAACTAGTCAGTCATTAGGCATCCTTCCTAAGTTACCTATTACTTTGGGAGGGAAGGTTGTCTATATAGCTATGATGGTTGTCTAAGGCCCTTTATATTTTAATCTACTCCTTGGTCGTGACTATGTTTATGTCATGGGAGCTCTTGTTTCCTCCGTCTTTCGTGTGATGTGTTTCCCGCATGAAGGAAACATTGTGATCATTGATAAGCTTACATTCATAGTTCTTGAATCAAATCCCCATCAACCATCATCCCTAAATGGTTCTTATGTGCAAGTGGTATCACCCCCGCCACAAGTTAACAACGTGGCCACCTATTCCATTCCCATGTCCACTGATGATCTAGTGGGTGATGTAGTACATCATGTATTGGGGGCATTGGAGCTCAATTTTTCATCTGGATCCCTTAATGTGTATCCTTTCCAGAGTTTTGTTCTCACATCTGATGAGAACCTCTTGGAAGCCATGGCCTCTTTCGGTTTGTGATCAAGTGTTTGGAGCAAAGTTCCTTGTATTTTGTCAAGCTCATTAAAAATGGAAACAAGTACCATGAGGATAGTTATTTTACTATGTCAACCTCGTTAAAAAATGAAATAGGCCCCTATGAGGATAGTTCTTTTACTATTTCAACCTCTTTAAAAAATGAAATAGGTCCCCATGAGGATAGTTATTTTACCATGTCAACCTTGTTAAAAAATGAAATAGGTTCCCATGAGTAGACTTCTTTTACTTGTGTCAAGCTCGTTAAAAAATGAAACATGGTGTCATGAGCATGATTCTTTTCCTATTTCAAGCTTATTAAAAAATGAAACAAATCCCCTTCCAATTTGGGTCTTTGATTACATCTCGTAAAATCCCAATCGAGTCTTTCACTTGATCTCGTAAGCGAACCTTCATTCCATCCACTTAGGTGAATGAAATGAAGCTTGGGGGAATGTTCCTCGAATAGAGTCATTATGTTGGGGGCATGAAAACTCATCTCAAGCATAATTTATCTTTATTTCAAGTATGTGTAAAAATGAAACCAATCCAAGAATAAATTTTTCTCATGTTTCAAGCTTGTGACAAAATGAAACCATCCTCAAGTATACTCAAGCATAGTTTCCCATGTTTCAAGCTTGTGTAAAAATGAATCCATTCCCACTTTACGTCTCGTGATTTCCATTTTTATCAGCCTATTTTAGATGAGCCTTGGTTTTTTTCATTCCATTGTCACCATATCTTTGGCCGATCATATGCTTTCACTTGGTTATTTTAACCTTGATTGAGGAATATCTTCGAATAGTGGTCTTATTAGCCAACCTTTTGACCTTTACATGTTTTGAGTAGTTCCATCATGACCAAAACTAGATTCTATCATTTTATACCACTCATTCCTCCAGGACGAGTCATCTTTAATCTCTTTTCTGACTCTCAAAAAATGAAAAGATTGCATAGTACTTGTCATTTTGAACTCGTAAAAGTAAATGAAATGATGTCTACTCAGTATAAGTTTAACCCTTTTCCGAACTGAGATAGGCTATTGTATGAAAAAGGAACACCTTGGTCGACATGGTTAAGAGGTTCTCTCGAATATTGTTTTCTACCTTTCTGAGTTTGAGAGACAAATTACAAAAAGGGACATGATGGATTTTTCTTTTTCATATCTTTTTCAAACTCTCTAAATATTAAAAATGCACCGAGTTACTCTTCCATCGGACTCATAAAAATTAAGTGACGAAATACTTATCACCATGACGAGACTGAGTTTCACCTTCTTAGGACTCGTAAAACTTACTAGGATGGATTCATTCGAAGAATGAACTTATACAATAAGCATATGCTATTCCCTTCAAGCTTGTGATTAAAAATAATTGGGGTACTCACTAGAAATAATGGGGAAAAGGTGAAAGTGAAACATCTCTTGTATAGGCAGCATGTTGCTTCTTGAAAATGACACTCATTTGTTTCTCATGTTGGGTTTTGGATATCCTCACTTAGTCACTTGTACTTCTGGGTTTGGGTCATCTATTTTTCCTCTCATCTATCTATTCCACTTTGTCATCATCACCCTTTGTCTTATGTTGAGTCAAAATTCTGCCACACTCCAAATTCGTGTCGCCGATATGTTTAAGAGAAGCCCTATCTGTAGTTTACTACCTATACATTGTCTGACCTTTTTCCACAATCTTGGATCATGTTAGAGCCTAGATTGACCTCAGGCTAAATGAAGGTAGTCCTAGGATAACCACAAACCAAGCTTAACTTGGTAGCTAGCCCTACCAGGTCAAGAGAGGGCTCTCTCCTTGCAAATCTCAGTCAAGATGACTAGATCAAATATGGATTTTAGGCTAGGTATAGTAGCTCTAGGGTTTTTTATTTATTTTTGTTGGTTTTGTAGCTAGATCAAATGGAGTAGGCAGCTTTGGCTCTGGGAAATCAAGTCAGGATGCAGGGTGTTCTATGTTGCGAGGTAGGTAGGTGCTTTGGCACTTTAAATCGAGTGAGATGAAAGAAGTCTGGTGAGGAAATGATGAGGGCATGCAAAGATCATGTACGCTTCTCAAACAATAGAAAAAATAAAAAACTAAATGGTTTCCCAAGGTAGAGCACTGTAAACAATGAATTCTACCTATCTATCTTGATATCATTCAGCTAGAAGCAATGAATTAGATTGCGGCATACATAAAACATGAGAAAAAATAATAACATAAGAAGGAACTATGCAAAACACCAGACCACAAGTATCCCATAAAAATAACTGCAAATCTTGGTTTATTTCCTTGCTAAACTGTTGATAAAGGTGTGCAATGTAGCTCAGAGCATCCAAGAGAGTCCAACCTCAACAAATGACTAAGAAAACACTTGATATAGGCATCAAAACTACTCACCTTGACCATCAGGGGTCGAATCCATGAGAATATGGGTTTTTTCAACCATTTCCCAAGTAAGAACTGGAATATAGGCAGTCAAACAACTTGCCTCTATAAGAGTGGAAACAGATACATTTACCTCAAAACCACCTCTATCTAATGAATCTACCCTCTAACCCTATTTTACTTTTACATTTACATGCCATGTCATTAATTAAAATCATAAAATTATCCATGAAGAGAGAGAAATTCAACTTGCAGTGAGAATAGGCGAAAATTGGATTTTCTGGCAAACTAGCCAAAAGCGCAGCGCCATGAGCCAAAAGCGCAGTGCCACATCACACCCAGTTTTGGAGGCCTTCCCCTTAGTAAAATTGATCCCAAGATAGCTCATTGGAAAGGTCCTCCTATCTAGTTTCTGGAACATCTTGAATTTTTTCATTTAGGGGTCATTTTCCCCCTCAAAAGTGAAATCTCCCAAGGTTGCTTCTGTGTGTCCAAAAAGAGGCAGAGATGTCTTTTTTGGTATTTTTTTACCTTTTGGTGACCTATTTTTGCTCCAAAATTACTGAAATTTTTTGGGTTTGATGCTCTCATCATGCTAAATCCAAATATATAAGCCTTTTCTCCGACAAGTTCTCCAAGGAAAAGTGCAACACCGGTGGCGCTACACATCTACGCCAATTTCATATTTTCAAAATTTGAAAATTTGAAAAAGACAAAAAAACATCAAAACTTAACCATATTTGGCATGGGACACCACCATTAGTTGCTTTTATGGGCTAGTGAGGCTTCATCGCATATTTTCAACTTATCTTGCTCCTTTTTTCTCTTTAAGGACTTCCTTAACCTAGCCTTAAGCTTCCTCATCCTTATGTTGCAGATTTTGTTGTGGGTCATGTAGTGGTAGGCCATGTGGTGAAGCATCTTCTTATCCCTTTTGGCCTTCTCAATCAGCCCCTCAAGGTCTATGTTGACCCTCTCAAGCCAAGTTTCCCTATCATTCTCAATCTCTTGCTCAATAGGGGTCAATGGGACATTAGCCTCCTTGGACTTTTGTTTATTTTCTTTTATCATTTGCAACTCCATGAGGACTTGCTTGTCACTCAATTGTTTTTTTTATTGCTCTAAATACCTGATGATGAACTTAGCTCTCTCTAAGTTATTTGACAAGGATTGTATTTCAGCTTCTTGTTCCTTTATGATAATGTCTTTGACAGTTTCCGAATCCTGAGTCTCCGAGTCAATGACATCAACTCCTTGATAAGTAAAATGTTGTTGTGGCTCCTCATGATCAACAATATTGAAATCTCTTTCCTGCTCATCACTAAGATCCTTCTCTTTCACCTTTTTCTTACCCTTACTTTTTCCCTTGCTTTGCTGCTCAACCTGTACCTATTTTGTTGAAGAAGAAGAAGGCAAATCCCCTTCCACACCTTGTGCATATAGCATTTTCCTGTGGCCTGATGATGAAGGCGAGACCCCTTCCACACCTTGTGGAGATAATACTCACCTAGCAGCTACAAAAAGTTTCCTAGTACCACTCTTATATGTCACAAACACTGGCACTCCAACAGTTTCAGTCTCTTTGACTTTTTCATGGCTTCAAGGTCCACCTTCTTCATGATGTACTGATGAAAATATTTGTGGGTCTTTGAACATATCATGAGAAATGAAAGTCTCCCATGGCATATTAAGAAGGTTCAACTGATGTAGAACAATGATTTTAATCAAAGAGTAATGGAAAATTCTATTCAACTGCTGGGGGTATCGCTTCCTCTTTACAATATGTGCCATATTCTCAATGTTTGTGAACATGAAGTAAGGGATATTCATCATCTTTACTCTAATGAAATGCATGAGAAGTCTAATGTGGTAGGCATACAACTGAGAGAACCTACCTTCACAAGTGAAGTACTTGATAATGATTTTCATCAATGGAGAAAACTTCTCTTCCAAAAACTTGAAGGGGAATACTCTCTTCATTTTGTCTTTGTATCTAGCCTTGATGTAAGGCTCATAGTACTCCTAATCAATATCCTGACCTTTGTTCCAATTTTCACACACATCTGGAATACCTGTAGCCTCTGAGATGACAGCTGGTGATATGGTGAATGTTATTCCGGCAAGGGTTACTTCATTATTGTGCAAATGTGTCACAAATAGCCTAGCCAACTCATGATGAAATTCGAATCTTTCTATCATCTCACAAAAATCAACACATGCCTGGTGTTTAAAACAAGAAATGGATAGTGGACAAGCTTGAAACTCCCTCAAACTAGTGGGCTACTCTCTGATAATCCTTCCTCCTCTATGAGGCTTCCTTTTCTGTATGTTTCTATCCCTGGAGCTGTCACTAAGGGTGTCTTCTTCAAACTCATACTCATTGTCTCTTTTCATTGCTTTTTGTGGCTATGAACCCTTGTGGTTATATTAGTCAATAATATAGTGAAACAGGGTGGAGGAATGGAATGAAGATAAGTATGAAGAGATTTTTAGGGATGAGTAGGGTTTTAGGGAGAATGGGTAGGGTTTGGTGATGTGAATAGGGTTTGTAGGGTTTGGGGAGAGTGTAAGTGGGAATGTTAAAAATGTAGGAGGGGAGTGGGATTTAGGAAATATATAAATCGGAATGGGGTTTAGTTTAGGGAATAATGGAAAGGATAGGGTAAATAAAACAATGGAGAGATGAGGAAAACTAGGGTTTCACCCTAGAACCTACGGTTTTAATTTAAAAAAATGCTAAATACCAAGCTTAGCAATCAAAACCCTAGATCATATGAATGATGATTGTACTTACTTGTAAGAAAGTGAATTGATGACTTTGAGGTAAATTTGGCAAGTGTAGAGCACTTTAAGTGATCTGGAGCTTCGCTGGGCAGATCTGTAGCACCTCACACAAGTGCATAGCGCCTCCTAGATGCATAGCTCTTGTGCAATTTTACACTAGAAAATCCTGCCAGGTGCGCAACACCTCCCAAATGTGCAGCGTCGGCCTCAGATGCGCAGCACCGGCTAGAATTTCTCCAAAAATATAATGACTTCACTCTTTTGCTCAATGACACTTAAAAAGTGCTTCTTAGCTCTCCTTTGGCACTTTGACTTCAACATTAGCATAATGAAATGTTCAATAGAGGATGGGCTTTATATGGATTTTACTTTTTTATTTTTGATGGTGAAAACCCACTTTTATAATGTCTATGTGGTTTTTCAAATACTCTGTTTTTTTATGCTTGGTCTTTTTGCTTTGATAGGTGGACTGATGCTCAAATTATTTGACTTTTTGCAATGGCAGCACTTTGGCAACATCACCAGATTTCCAGGAGCAGCATGGAAACATTTATTACATATGAGAACAATAAAATTACATCAAATTTAAATATGAAATACAAATGCTCTATTTTCACCTCAAAGCTAGTTTTGAGGTGAGAACTTCATTAAGCTTACAAATTAACAAATTATGACTTTCTGAACATTGCTTGACCTCCTCATGTCTTTGTTGACCATTATTAGCAATAATTACTAAACTTTGACCATGGTGAGAAACCCTAAGACCTAATGAGACTAAAACCCTATGTAATTGATGAAATGAACTGAAAATGAGCATGAATCATGACAAAAAGGTATGAAAGGATGTCAGCAAGTACATATCATGAGGGAAAAACTGAAATGAACCCTATAATCAGTAGATCCATGACCTAATGGAATGCAACTCATTAGAATGGGACTCCTAGTATGAAATGCAAAAGAGTAAATTTTGATCACTGATGGCAGTGTGAAGACTCTAACACTAACCGATCATACTCATTTATTCCACTTTATTCCTTGTTTCATGTCGATGATATGGGAATCATTATAGCCCTCCTTTGACAGGTCATTTCCTATCGACTTCAGCTCATTATCGAGGAATATTACTTAGAAACTCCATTTTATTACCTTAGAGATTTCATGCTTTAATCACAAGTTCTTCACATTCGATGCCAGGTTTTCATCACTGACCTTTGATCAGATGATTGCATGAGTGTTCGACTTCAACTTCATTGTCACATTCATGGATTGTACTGTCATACCTTGAGATCCATTGCCATTATTGGTGGTTTTGCTTGTGCTTGTTAATGGTTCACATCATTGGTCGGTAATCAGGTGGTTTTCTAGCATGTTTGACTTCGACACATTCATTCACATGTTAGAATTTGTACTTTTATCAGGTTGGGATTGAACGCAAGACCGTGAGCTTTATCTGATATGACTCAAGCTGCATTGATTTATGTATTCTTCATGATGGTATACATGTTTCCTCTATATGGATGGCTTTGACCATATGGTAGGACCTTATATCTATGATGAATATGATCCTTCTATATAGAGTAGTGGCATCCACACTATGGATCTTAGACTTTCAAACAATCCTTTTCATTTGGATGGTTGCACCCTTACCGTGGATCTTTTCACATAGTCATTTCTATCCAGATGGTTGCGTCCATATCGTCGATTCATGTTTTGATATATATGACACATGTATTTGATATGTATATGTACATGCATCCATGATTTGCAGGTCTCATGGCGGTGTTTGTTCTAGTCCTTTCACTAGCTCGTAAAGTATCTCATCCATCACTCCTTGTTCTGCCTTCATGCTTTAGAGGGCATCTGTTACACATTATTTTGTCATGTCTCATGCACTTCCCTGTGTCATACCCTAAAATTCCCAAAACTTGGCAATCATGTAATCTACCCATCGTGATATGTAGTTCAGATCCTCCCTAAAACACTGATGGAAACATGCCTTGAGCCTTCCCTGAAGAAGTAAGCTTTAAAACCCTAATTTCATGACCAAAGCGACACTCAAACTGGAAACTAGTGCTAATGGTGAGTTGCACTATACTAGCCTCATGCTGTCAGTGCGCTTTTTACTTGGATACTCATGTTGATCCCTAAAAGGAAATTTTTCCCAAAGAGGACAAGAAGCTTCGTGATATAGAGGCTTCCAGAATGACGAGTTGGAGGTTGTTCAGTGTGGATGTGGTCGAATTCTCCCAATATTTCACTTTGATATTATCCCTATGAGCTACATCCTTGATATGAGGGCCTTCCCCTATCTTTGGGGGGATCCTAACTCCCTCTCTATACTTATATATTCATCCTCTCCCATTCCCAAATGGTTGGTCTCTGATTATTTTCACCCTTATACTGAGATAGTGCCTACATGCTACTCATTCGACTTGGTGCAGGAGTACTTGGAGAGCTTGATCTTGGACTTGGACATTCACTTAAGGAGAGCTTCTTGACATCAAGGCTTGGTTGTATGCTTCCTCCTTTATTTCATTAATATATACAACTGATGGTTCACTTTCCATAAATGTTTATGTTAATGCATCATTTATCTTAATTCTCCTTGATCTGTTAAGTGGATTAATTTCGATTATGCTTGTTGTACTTGTATTCTTTGTTGTGCCTTCGATCTCTTGTGTAGGTATTCAAACAATGTGAGAAGTAGAGTTGAGCCTAAGGTGCAAGTGATTTTAGGTCTTCAGCAAAGGAGTGCGTTATAGCATCAAAACGAGGTAGTGTTATATGGAATTTGTATCTACAGATAAACAAATTTTCCCTAAGTGGGTAGCTACACTTAGAACAACAGGAAGAAAGTAGTTTAACCTTTTCCTATAGTAGATAGATGAGATGAAGGAACTTACTTGTAATCTTTCGCTTCCTTGATCTCCGTTGAATATCTCTCGTCGCTCCCACTTGAACTAAATCCGCTCAATTGGTACCTATGTCAACAGAAATAGAAACAACAATGATCAAATCACACATGATCTATCTACTATAAACCAATGGAATCAAAGAAATTGAAACACATAATCATCATATATATGAACAAGAATACGAGAAAAAGAATAAACAACTTTATTACTGTAGAGGCAAGCGTTTCACCCAATGCGATTCGATCCCATGTCACTCCTCCAGCTTCAATCCAACCCTCGTCACACCAAAAGCACACCAATCTAGTAGCATAACATTGCTTCACATGAACTGAAATCTCAAACCAACTGAATTTCTCTACAATCTTCAAATTCTAGCCCCCTTGATCACTATGATGAGTGCTCAATTTATAGGGAAATGGAGGTGGTTTTGTCATAAATGAAGCTATTGAATGGCCTTCCAAAATTGGAGTTAGTTTCCATGGAGTAAGGGATGAGAGGATAGGAGGTTAATTGATCCATAGCCTATCCAAATTCGAGTTCATAGGATGAGAGAAGAGATTGGATCCTTCTAGAATGATCTAGAATCAAGGAATATTCCCAAATCCAATGTGAATTTCGCTCATTCTCACCCAGCGCAGGTCAAAGAGGGCCTAAGTGCACTGCAGTGTAGGCCTGAATGGGCCTACTTGCTCTACAATGTAGTTACACATGACCAAGGTTGCGCTGGTGTCCCAAGGAGGCATTTCAGCAAGGTCTAAGGCTAGGAAATTTTCATGGATGGAAGCATTCAATGAGATGACTTGTCTAGGGCATGTAATCACTGAATTAGGGTTTGATGAGCCCTAATTTTACTCATTTGAATGTTAGGAGTGATGTGCCCAAATACACCCATAACCGTTGCCCCCTAAAGCATGAAGTCAAAAAGGATAATGTCAAGTGATATGCTTTACGATGTGACGGAGAGGATCTGAAGTAGACGGTGACCTCCATCGATTACAATACATAATATCATGATATTTGGAAATTTTCATGAATTACTAAGGGAAGGCATACCCATACTCAGCATATAAATTTTTCATTACATGTACATAAATCATATAGTCGCCTACAGATATAGACCTATGATAGGATGACCATCTGTGTAAAGCCATTGTACAGATGATTTAGTACTCTCCTCAAATCACAACCCAAATGGATGAAACTAGATCTAGGGTCTTCTATCTCGTCCAATCATTTGCTCAAGTACGAGTCTAACCATGTGAAAATGTGAACTGAAGTCGAACATGGGAAGACACCGTCTAATTACCAACCAATGATGTAAGCCATTAACAGATATGAGAGAGATCACTGATAATGGTAATGATTCTCAAGGTACTATAGTACATTCTGCATGGTTTGAATAGATGTTTTGATGTTTAACACCATATAAAGTCTTTCGGTCTAAGTCCAGTGACTTCTACCTACCACCGAAAGCAAGAAACTTTCCATTGATGTATGCAAGCCTCAAGGTACTGGAAGGGTGTTTCTAAGTCAACTTCTTGGATAATGTGTTGATGTTGACAAGAAGCAACTCGTCGCAGGAGGGCCTTGATGTATCCCCCATCGACGACATGAAATGAGTGTAATGATTTTGAAGACATAATTTGACTGACGACACAAGGTTCAGGAATGGCGGTCATGAAAATGAAGGTATTACAAAGGATGAAGTTTACTGAGTGACTTCTCTTGAAAATGTCGGTGACACTGAATGAATTGGAAGCATTGACCCAAAAACAAAGTGATGGATAGTGTGATAGACCATAGGTATGATAACCAAACCCAAATAGTTAGAGAGATGGAGTGAAAGTGTCATGTTTAAGAGAGACTCGCTACCATAAAGTGATTTATCCCTTTTTCCATTTTCCCCTATCATCACTAACTAGTACCTCTTTATTTTTTAACAAGCTTGAGGAGGATAACATATGCTTGTAGTATAATTCCACCCTTCAGGTGAATCCATTGCTATGTGATATTTTAACGAGTCTAGCGAAGGTGAAACTCAGTCTTGTCGTGGTAGACAAGTTTGTCACTATTTGATGCTTTAACGAGTTTAACGATAATGAGAACTCGGTCCTTTTCATATTTAGAGAGTTTGAAAAGGGACAAAAAGAAAATTCCACAACTTATTTTTCGTAAATTTGTCTCTCAAGTCCGAAAAATCATAAAATAATACAAGAGAGAACCTATTGACCATGTTTGATCAATGTATTCCTTTTTCGTAAGTAATCTATCTCAGTACAGAAAAGGGTTAAACTTATACTGAGTAGATTTCATTTCCAATCCATTTAGAAGTTGAAAAGGACAAGCGCTCGACAATATTTTCATATTTCGAGTCTAAAAAGAGCTTAAAGAGGACTCCTCTTAGAGGAACGAGTGGTGTCAATGATAGAAAATGGTTTCAGTAATGTTGGAACTTCTCAAAACATGTTGATTTATGTGAAGACGTTGGCTAGTAAGACCACTCATTGCAATTGTTCCTCAAAAAGGGTAAAAAAACCAAGTGAAATAACATGATCAACCAAGCAAATAATGACAATGGAAGGAGAAAAACCAAGGCTCATCTAACGGAAGAAGTTGATAGAATGGAAATCACAAGGGTAAAATGGAGATGGGTTCATTTTTACTCAATCTTGAACCATAGGGAACTATGATTGGATTTAGCCTCATGTTACACAAGCTTGAAATGAAAAACTATGCTTGAGATTGGTTTGCATGCCCCCAGCATGATGACTTGAGTCTAGGTGCATGCCCCTCAAGTTTTATTACATTCACCTAAGTAGACTACTCATGGCTATCAGGTGGATGGAATGAAGTTTCATTTACGAGATCAAGTGAAAGACTCAACTGGGATTTTACAAGATCTAATCAAAGACTCGAATTGGAACTTTTCTCCAAGGGACGTTGTTTTATTTTTTAATGAGCTTGACGCAAGACAAGGAACTCTGCTTAGATTCCTTGTTTCATTTTTTAACGAGCTTGACACAAGATAAGGAAATATGCTCTAGGGCCTGTTTCATTTTTTAATGTGGTTGACATACTAAAAGAACTATCATCATATTCCTTGTTTCATTTTTTACTGAGCTTGACACAAGACAAGGAACTATGCTCATACCCTTTGTTTAATTTTTTAACGAGGTTGACACAAGACTAGGAACTATCCTCATGATTCCTTGATAATGACCTATAAGAGGTCATGACTTCCAAGAGGTTCTCATCAAATGGGAGAACAATGCTCTAGAAGGGATACATAGCAAGTAATCCATTAGAGATATCTAGTTCCAATGCCCCCAATACATAATGCACAACATCACAGAATTGATCGTCATTTGATGTAGGCATGAAACAGGTCGCCACATAATTTACCCGTGGCAGGGTAGATACCATTGGGACAAAAGGACCATTTAGGGAAGATGGTTGAATGGAAGCCATATTTGGACTGAGAAATGAAAGCTGGTCCACGGTCACAATTCTGCCTTCATGCGAGAAACACATCACTTGAAAGAGTGTTGAAACAATAGCTCCCATGTCATAAACATAGTCGAGCCCAAGAAGTAAATTGTAATTTAAAGGGCTTGGGACTACCATCACATTGAGATAAACAATTTTTCCTCCCAAAGTAATAGGAAACTGAGGAAGGATCCCTAGTGGTTGACTGGTTCCTCTGTTAAAATCCAACAGATTTTGGGTAACAGGCACAAGTGGTGGCAAACTGAGCGCCTACTAAGCAGTGGAGGAAAGGATACTCACAGATGCACCTTCATCTATAATAGTGCCAGATACAATCATATTATAAACCTATACTATGATCTAGAAAGGCACATAAGAATGAAGATGACATCCTGCCAGACAATTCCAATCAAAGGAAGTGACCAGACTACTTGGAGGGGGTACCATAACAACGAGAGAATTACACCTTGAGTTGCGAGAATGAGAGGATTTTCCTCCTGCCTTGATGGAACAGGAGGGTTTCCTCCAAGCTCATTGGAATCCGAAGAAATGAAAAGAACCTGAGTGGTATCATACTCACTCTCTATGGGAAATATACGACTAACTGAAGGTGAAAGCGGGTCAACTGTTTCCTCAACCTGTGATTGGTCAGGTATAGACTCATGGGATTCACATTTAGAGAGAGTGGGTTTAACTGACAGTTGATTTGGGTCAATCACTTCATCAACTAGTGAAGGATTAAGGGAGAGTCTCATGTCACCAGATGGAAGTTGCTGCGGAGAAGCAGGACAGTTATCCAACACGTTTTGGGCTTCATCCAGATAGGGACAAAGGTGAATGGGGTGATTCCCTTCGCATAACCTACAGGTAAACTTAACTTTACGCTTATTTCCATGAACTTTACTACCAGTATTTGGTGGTGTGTCACCAACATGATCTCCAAAATTTGATGACACAGGATGATGTGAACGAGAAGACCATTCTTCTAAGAATACTAGAACAATTTCGAAGAAGATGGTCTCCCGTACAAAGTTTGCAAGGATATTAAAGTTTGTGAGGTTTCTCATCAGAAGTTACATTGGAAGCAATGGTTTCTTGGTTTCCCCCCCTATGGAATTTTGTTCTTCTTTTGTTCTTCTTCCCTTTATTCTTCTTCTTATCCACCTAGTTACTAGTGTCAAAACTTTCACCAGGCAAAGAGGAAGAAGGGGAGGAAGAAACAACTAATGAAGAAGGTAAAGGGTCAAATTTAGGATCAACTAGGGGTTGATGTTGTCCAGTTGTAGGAATATTCAGTTGCGAGGCCAAGAAGGTTGAGAACAACCATACTGGCAAGCAAATGGTAAGTCCTAGAAGGGACAATGTAGCCATATAAGGAGCACCAATATTTTCGAAAGGAGGAAAAGGACTAGGACTCCCATCCAAAGGAATTCCTTGATCGATGGACTCCGGAGTTGTTGCCATATGTCTCAACCTAATATCAACTAAGGAGTGACATGGAGGATGTTATCGGCAGTAAATTAAATTTATTTTAATCAAAATAACATAACAAAACAAAATAGGGATAATATAGGAAAAAGGATTACCAAGTAACTACCAACTGCAATATACTACCTCAGTAAACCAAGGACTTAACATACGTGCAGGCAATCTCCCCGAATGTTGTTTTTGGTGTATCATAGTATACAAGGCAGCCGACTCGGTTACCTATGGATGGATAGCAACCTAATGTAGTCCTCCCAAATATACCTGAAAGTACGTGGAGGCCCAATCCGTGTTAGCATTGTCTAATGTGAAACCACACAGTGAGAGCATTCCTTTATACTTTTCGTACTATAACACCACCTGATATACCCAAAAGTATGTGGACGAGCTACGATATACTGAGGTACGTGGAATGAGGTATCACACTCAGAATGTATCAGATACCATTAACTATAGCTGCTATGTTTAATGATGCCAGAACACATCTCTAGCCTAGACGTCTAAATGTTATGCGTTAAGTTACAATTCTCCATTAGGTTAATTGAGATAACTTTTAAGTTGATCTTCTTAAGAATTTGCCTTTCAAGGTTCACCACGTGATGTATGTTTGAAATTCCTAGAATGAAACTAACATGAGAAACATTCTCTCATTCAACAATGAAAACCATAACTAGTAAGGGATAGAGCAATCAGATCTTTGACAAAGAGCAAAGAGCACACCTAGTGCAACTTTCCCTATACTATTCCTACAAGCACACACAAACCTCTAAATGCATAATGCAAGTTTTTCTTTTCATTTCCCTTAATGTTTAGATGAACAAAAGGAAACTAAATGCACAAACAATCAATCAATACTTTTCGCAAGAAATGAAAACTTTATGATAGTTCCTTTTTCGAAGAAATGAAGACTTTACGACACTTTCTTTTCAGAAAATACTAATTGATTGTAAGCTAACTTTGACAATGAATTGATAATGATAGAGAAATCATTTAAGAAACACTAAACAATCAAGGCCAAAGTAGGGTTAGGAGAAGAAATACAAATTGATTTCAGAACCATAGAAAACATTGATCTTTTAGCAAACAACATCAGAAGGGAATTTGGGAAAAACCAAGCCAAAAATGGGTTTTTAGCCTAACAGGGATCAACGCAACCTAGAGTGGGAGACAGTGTGTTTTAGTGCACTGTCTCTAAGCCAAGGGTGCTCTACATCGCACTGCGTCAAGACCAAGACTGTGTTGGTGCCAGAGAGCCCAACCAAGAGACATCTAATCACAATTTTTTGACCAAAAAAACTTCAAAATGATAGAAATAAGATCAATGGAATGAAGAAAAGTCTACTAGGATGTAATATGATGAGGGTAAGCTACCAGGAATGACAGTCGTTCCCCAGTATGGTCACCAGTTTGTTATATGGAATTTGTATTACGGATAAACACATTTTCCCTAAGTGGGTAGCTACACTTAGAACAACAGGAAGAAAGTAGCTTAACCTTTTCCTATAGTAGATAAATGAGATGAAGGAAATTACTTGTAGTCTTTCACTTCCTTGATCTCCTTTGAATTGTTCCTGTCACTCCCACTTGAGCTAAATCCTCTCAATTAGTACCTGTGTCAACAGAAATTGAAACAACAATGATCAAAGCATACATGATCTATCTACTATAAACCAAAGGAATCAAAGACATTGAAACACATAATCATCATAAATATGAACAAGAATATGAGACAAGGAATAAACAACTTTATTAATGTAGAAGGAAGAGTTTCACCCAATGCGGTTCAATCCTGTGTCACTCCAACTTCAGTCCAACCCTCGTCACACCAAAAGCACACCGATCCAGCAACATAACATAGCTTGACATGAACTCAAATATCAAATTAACAAAATTTCTCTACAATCTTCAAATTATAGCCCCCCTTGATCATTGTGATGAGTGCTCACTTTATAGGGAAATGGAGGTGGTTTTGTCATAAATGAGGGTAAAAATGGCCTTCCAAAATTGGAGTTAGTTTCCATGGAGCAAGGGATGAGAGGATAGGAGGTTAATTGATCCATAGCCTATCCAAATTCGAGTTCACAGGATGAGATAAGAGATGGGATCCTTCTAGAATGATATTGAATCAAGGAATATTCCCATAATCCAATGTGAATTTATTCCATTCTCACCCAGCGCAAGTCAAAGAGGGCCTAAGTGCACTACAGTGCAAGCCTAAATGGGCCTACCTACTCTATAGTGCAGTTACCCCTGACCAAGGTTGTGCTAGTGTCACAAGGAGGCATTTCAGCAAGGTCTAAAGCTAGGAAACTTTCATGGATGGAAGCACTCAATAAGATGACTTGTCTAGGGCATGTAACAACTACATTAGGGTTTGATGAGGCCTAATTTTACTGATATGAATGTCGGGAGTGATGTGCCCAAATAGACCTGTAACAAGTAGGACATCTCCCTATTCTCTCATTTTGATTGTAATTTAGGAAAGTGTCTAGTAGATTGTCACATAGGTGCTAGTCCCATTCATTGGGCTAGAGGGATCGTCTCTGTCTGCAAAGAGGATTTTCCTAGGCAACAGGCACATCCTCAGGGTGGCATGGGTGTCCTAGATGGAGGACTATTATGTGCTTTTAGATGGACTACTATGATAGATTAACTAGATTTTTGGTTCGGCAGGGAGTCTTCCATGCAAGGCCTCGAGATATCATCCTGAATCCAATTTTCGTGGATCTCTATAGGGACTGTCCACGGGGTTTGATGTCTCTTATGCGGCATGTCATCAGAGCTAATACTTTACTGGAAGTGATGAGAGCTATAGGGCATCATGCAGTGGCACATCCATCAGATGAGGGTGGACATGATGATGGTGAGGGTGATGATCATGAGGATGGTGATGATGATGCTTCTGGTGGTGCCACCCCATTGGATCATGGTCGTTAAGGTGTCAATGATCCTTCTAGTAGTACACTTTCTCGTAAGTTTCTTGATGATTATTAGATGCCAGAGTTAGAGGATGTTCCATATGTTTCTCCCAATAGAGAAGATTGACCACCTTCTCATTTAGACCATCCAATAACTTCTACTATAGACTAGCCACCTCTTACTCATCCACTTCAATTGAGTTCAAAAGATGTACTTGATCAAGTAGTAGTTGACCATCCATCGTCTTCTATTGTAGACCAGGTTGCAAGCATTACTACATCTGTTGTATCAGATATTTGATTTCTTTTATTTGACTTCATGATGTAGTTATTTCACTATTATTATATATATATATATATTTATATATATATATAGCTTGTATTTCTTTTGTTCATGTTTATGTATTTAATTTATATGTTGGTTTTGATGTGTATATTGTTAGGTCATGTTAGATAATTTCATTTAATGTGCTTGCAAATAGATGTGTACGTGATAGAAATTATTTGACATGAGATTTATATTAATTTGAGGATGTCTGTAGTGATGATGTTAGATTATAATCGTTGGGTTTTGTTAGATGTGATCATGATGATGATGCCCTATTAGATGATTAGATTTGTGTGCTAGCTAACGATGTTTATATGTACTATTAAAAGTGTATATAGTTAGATGATGGTAGTGAATATGAATATGTATCTTAGATGATGTTTATGTTTATTATATGATTATCATCATGATGTTTATTTTTATGAAATAATGTTTATTATAGATTATGTATTGTTGAATTTATATCAAACTTTTATATATGAAATTGCATGTAAAATAACTTTAAAAAAAAATGCAAAGATATTTTTATAAATTACAAAGTTTAGTATGGTTGAAACTATGATTGTAAAATTACAATAAATAGTTTATATAGTTCATGATATTCAATCTAGCTTAATTAGTAAAATATTTTAATACTTACAACGATAAAATAATTGAAAGAAAAATAATTTATTTATTTCTTCAAAAGACAAAAACGTGTAACTCATTCAATTTTTAATATAAAATATTATTAATAATAAATTATTCAAAAACACAATTTAACTAATTCAATATTGGTTTATAAAATTCAATCTATTGTTAAATTTTAAAAACTTAAGTCAAAATTTGTTTACAATCTGCGGCCTAAATCCATCTTAACTCTATATCTAGGAAGCGCTAAGAGGGATTAAATCTCTTGAGATGCAAACATCTTTTTGAGTGATATGAGATTTGATCCCTCTAGGCGCTTAGTGAATCTAGGCAACTAGAATAATATATATGTAGTTGAAATTGAAATATTTTATTTATAATTCACGTTCTCTCTATTAAAATGTTAAAATATGCCCCCTCATATTATTTTTCCTATATGTATACATTTAATTATTTTTATTATTAATATTTTTCTAAAATATTACATATCAAATCCATATTAAACATTGAAAAATTTTCAAATATCCCTCATACATTGAATTAGAAAGCAACTATTAATATAACAAGAATTCTCTCAATCTTTCTCACTAAAATGAAAATATAAGAAAATTTTCAATTTAAATTACTTTTTTTTTCTATATAAAGTATCTATAAAATTATGTTATTTAATATGGACATAGAAATATTTTACTTATGGTTGTTAGTAAAATAGTTTTTGTTATAAATATATTTTTATTTTAAATATAACATGTAAATGGAACATAGAATAAATTACACATAATGTAATATCAATAATACTA